>JAKSZP010009504.1:0-108193 GCA_022478985.1 Massospora cicadina | reverse complement strand
GCAAGATAGCTCGAAAATCTGTTCCTGCTGTGCATTGTATTTGAGTTCCAGAGTCTCAAATTTTTTCTTGGAGCAGTTCTCCTTTTGATTCGCAAGCATGTAGTAAGATATCAGTGTCCTTGGCCCATTTTCCTAGATTGATCAATTCATCAGATAATGACTGCAGTGACAAGAGGGGATCAATTGGTACCCCATTGGGGGTTAGGTTACACCCTTTGGCCAATTTAGAGAATTGTTCACACAAGTGGTTCATCATGTTCAAGAGAGAGTCAATTTGCTGGTAAGATCCTGAGTGACCATCAGCACCTGGAGGTCCCTGAGGTCCATCCGCGCCTGGGGGTCCCTGAGGCCCTACACTCCCTGGGGGTCCATGGGGCCCATCAGCTCCACCCCTACACCCCCAGGTGGCCCACGAGGTCCTTCAACCCCAGGAGGACCCATATTTCCAGAGGTTTTCTCTACTTCATTAACCCAGAACTGAATTCCTGAGTACAATTGTTCCAATTGAAAGAGATGGGTTCTAATTTCCTCCTCCATTGATTGGCTACGCTCAGAGAGTTGGGAAATACCCTCTCTCCATTCTCTCTGAATCTCCTGAACTTTCTTGGGAAACTGTACATCAACAAAATTTGACATCCCATAATCGAGCTGAATGAGCTGCTGATGTACTTCATTGAGGAAGGCTCAATTATTAATGATAGCATCACAATTATCTCAGCTAAACTCAGAGGCCAACTTGAAAAATTCAGAAATATAATTATTCAAGGATTGGAGTCCTTCTAGTAAATTGAGCATCCCTTGATGGTGCATTCCAACTACAGGTAGCAAATGGTATAAGGTAGGATGTACGAGTTGGTGCAAATATTGCTCAGGCCAATTCCTGGCATTTGAGAGGTTTGCAGCACTTCCACAATATAGAAGGTACTGCATTTAATCGAGATTGGGTAGAACATATTTCAGGGATTAGAGCCCCTTCAAGTAATTGATTAATAATATTTTGTAAAGCCTCAGGCGGAATTTAAAAGTCTGAGGTAAAACTTGAGTTAGGACCATAAAATTCCAAGTTAGCCCAAAATTCCAAAATGGAGGGTAATCTTGGGATTTGGGCTCCAGTTGAACAGAACCATCATAAAATACTGCCTTGCTCTTGGTCTTGAGCCTCATCAGGCAAAAAATGAAAATCCATGGTAGTGATATACGTTGTCACTGGTGCATAACTCAGAGAACCCCCGTAGTGAGCACCATTCTGGAAGTTTTGAACTACACTTCCAATGGGGCAGGTTTAATCTTGAAGTTACACTGGGAGGATTCTCCAAAAAGGCGATAAAATAATTAGGAAAATACAGGTTAAAATTCGACCTAATTTTTATTTTTGAAAAAGGAACTATTTATAGGCTTTTTTTATGGTTCATAATCTATCAGAGTGAATCAATCTCTGCGCGATTTTTTCTTCAATCAATTAATTGGGATCAAAACTATCATTAACCTTGATGGATTGCGATAGATTGCTCACTCCTTCCAATGATGTCAGGGGAATTGATAAAGGGGATTTTTGGAGATATGAGAACTCAGTGAAAACCCAACAAGTACTTTATTGAAATGATCCTCAAGGTATTTCTAGAAGGTTGATGGATTGGGAATGGGTGGAATCAGGAGTAGGAATTGATGAATAATTATAAATAATTCAAGGGGAGTGGGAGCATCCTTAGAATAAGTCACCGGTGCACCCAAAAGGAGTAAATGATTGGGTGACATCAGATGGTAATTCCCTGAAGCCTGGTTGATTGTTCAGCATCCTCAGCATTAGTCACAGGTGCCACGGTTTTATTAAATTAATTATTAGGGTCATTCCCTGATACTTCAGATTGGGATTACCCCAAGTTAATGGGGAGCCCAACCTGGCATCCGCCTATAGGCAGGTCATGACCCTAGTTGAGGCTTTTCCCAATAAAAGGAGAATCCTGACAGAGCCCCCTCCAAGAATTGACTAGGGGTCAGAGATGAGGCAGGGCCATTGGTTTAAAGCCAGTATTGGGATTGGCACCTGGCATCAGTGCGATGGATGGCATCAGGAGGAGGTCCCAACATCAGGGTTGATACCCAGCATTGGTGCTGGGGCTGGCATCGGAGTGGGGGCTGGCATTGGGAGGAGATCCCAGCATTAGGGTGACACCTGGTATTGGCGCTGGGGACAGTATTAGTTTTGGGGTCCAGCATCAGGGATAACCCCTGGTAACCTGGGCTTGGCCACCCAGGCTAGTTTTGGGGGGCATTAGCCCCCCTCATCCTGGCTTGCCCTCTTTGGGTCAGAGGCCATGGGACCACCCCTCATCCTTCTGATTTTAGTTCTTGCTGAAAGCCCAGGGGCCACTGTAGTGAGCACCAGTGTTGGGAATTCAAAAGAGGAACTCTATCCCAGCCCATTATTGTTAAGGCCCTCAAAGCCCCCAGCGGGTTAATAGGCCATTAAGGCCTTAAGTAAAACTAAAAAAAGGAAAGGTGATAGGTGAGAAACAGTACTTTATTTAAATGGTCCTCAAGGTATTTATAGGACCTCAATGGATTTGGAGTGGGTGGAATTGGGAGTGGGAATTGATTAATAATTATAATTAATACAAGGGGAGTGGGAGCATCCTCAGCATGAGTCACCGGTGCTCCCAAAAGAGTTTTTGATTGGGTACCGTCAGATGGTAACTCCTCAAAGCCTAATTAATACTTTGGCATCCTTAGCATTAGTTGCCAGTGCCTCATCTATTGTTAAATCAATTATTGGGGACAATCCCTGATAATTCAGATTGGGGTTACCCCAAGTTAATGAGGAGCCCAATCTGGCATTTGCTCGTAGGCGTGTCATAACCCCTAGTTGGGGCTTCCCTCAATAAAGGGAGAACCCAACAGGAACCACAAATTGTAGTATGTGATTGGAGCCATATACTGCTAATCCAGCAATGATCTCATTATGTAAAGTTTCAGGCGGTAGGTGGGTAGGGATGCCTGAAAACTGAACCACAAGAGTGGTATCAGTGGGCAGCCAGGTATGAGTAGTTGGGAGGGGGTGCCTGGAACACCAAGGGGATGGATCTGCTAATGAAGCATCAGCTTCACTTGAGAAGCTGATATCAAAATACCCCTTGAAGGGGCGGAAGTCAATGAAGCCTGCAGGCTACATAACGGTCTGGGTTAATTTAATAATAACTATGTATGAGTAGGGGGTATGCTTACCATATTCAACCTGAAGGCCAAAATGCATGTTGCTATGGGGATCACAAGGGGGCAACGTGGCACTGCCTGGGTTCAGGCATGATGTAAGGCTAAGTCCTTAGTTGGGACATAACGTCCTGAAGCCTTTAAAGGGCTACCTGATCCAGATGAGCGCGTTTTGGCAATGACTGAAAAACATTAGAAGTTGGCACACCATTGCCACATGTGGGGGAAGCAGGCATTGATCGCATCAACATAGGTGTGAATAGGACAATGATGAATGGCGCTGTTTTTTACTTAATTCAAACTACAATTTGTTGAAAAAGTTGTCAAATCAAAAGAGAGAGCCTTGAAAGAGAGTACCATCAAATAATATTGAATGACTAATTGTGATCCAAAAATTGAAATCTTATAGAGTTTGTGGAATTGTCTTGGACCAAGGAAGCAACAGACGGTGCTTTGAATAATGCTGATAAAGAACTTTAAATCTTGGAATACATCAAATCCATATCCACAGCACTTTTAGGGTTGATTTTACTGGTGATTATGAAGCCTTTGAGAATGTTCTTTACAGAGTATTTATTGGACTTCTAAAGCAGGGCATCTCCGCCTTCTGCCCCACAATTGTCAGCATAAAGCAAGAAGGCTACGCAAAAGTTCTCCTATAATTTAGCTCTAGGGTGGGAAGTGCACATATGGGGCCTAGATTTTAGGCGCTCATTGGAGGGACTTTTCATAAGAAGTATGGTGCTCATGAGGTTGCAATGTTGCTAGATTCATCCAAATGGAAGGAAAATTTGAATCAGTTCTATATCTGGACAAGGCAGGTTAAGCCTCCATTACTACAGTGGCAGCTGACATCCAAGAGATGCTCAGATTCAGTCATGAAATTGTAAGGAGAATTAGTTGGTTTTACAGGCCATTCACAAGATGCCGCAACCCTCCTTATTGTTGGCCATAACCTTCACTATTATCCTTGGTGCTTGGAAATAACTTTCCATATAAAAACTTTGAATGAAAAAAGAAAAAATAAATAGATATTTTGGTAATGTTAAAAAAAATAATTAAAGGAAAATATATAATATAGACTATACCTTTTATATAATTGTTAATCGAGTTTTTAGGGTTAGCTTAGTACATCAGACCTTTGGCAACAGTTTCTAAACGGGTACAATATGAGATCTATGTCAAATTTTTGAGCAACGAATAACTCCAAATTTTCTTTACTTCCTTTACAATGCCATCATTTCTTTAGCAATGTAACTAATTCTGGCATAAATTCCACTTGAATTCTTTTTATTAGCCTTTTGAAGAGAGAGAAGGGCTGTACAAACATGCTCTTTATCATTTCAATAATGTTTTTGCCTGACAAATTGTGCAGAAAACCTGGATACTAATTCTTTATTTCTGACAAACTATTAAAAAGAGGGATTGTACAAATGACCTCTCTGTAATCACAGCAATGTTGTGCCAACAAAGGGTGTTATAAAACCATATTTTTTTAAATATTATAATAACTCTTATAGAGGGGCTGCACAAAAGACCCTTCTGTCACTTGTCAATGTTGTTTTGGACCAATGAGGGTGCTTTGATCCTGAATTTTTTTATATTTAATGAAACTTGGAGAGAGGGGGTTGTATAAAAACCTCTTTACCATCCTGTCAATGTTGTATAGGCCACAGAGGAGCTCACATGAATAGACATTTGGAATAAGATGATCTAGTTAAGCTGAGGGGATGTGTTTAGAAACTTGACAGTCTATGTTACTTCAAATATATTCTAATACTATCAGTTTATTTATTTGGCCTAATGCCAATTTCATTCAATTTTTTATTTTTCAAGTTTTTTATAAAAGAACTGAATTAAATGATCCATTTTAGATATTTTGATGATTTTTAGGCTTCTAAGAGGGAAGCTTCAAAATTATTAATATCATAATTGGGACTAATGACAATTTTTAATTAAATCAATGAGTTTTGAGCTTCTAAGAAAAGCTACAAATTTACAAATAATGTCAATTAATAGTGGACCAACTATGACTACTTTGAAGAACAGACTTTCAACAAAAATTAGGATTAGTTACCAATAACGTAAAAATAGCAAACTTGTGGGAATTTGTGAGAACAATTGACACAACGTGGGGTTCAGTTAATGAAAAAATAAACGAGTCATGTAAACCTTAGGACAGATATACCGCGCCAAGTTTTATCCTGTGCTAGTTTTAAGCATATTTGATCAAAACCTGACTAGAGTGGAGCTGGAACCATACCTCTATTATATCCATTCCTTGGGATCATTTAATAAAAGTAAAGTTATTTTTGTGACAGCCAATGACACTAATATCCACTAGATGGGTGTTAAATTACCATTAGTCATCTTTAAAATGGGAAGATGATTATTTAATAGAATAATTGTATAATTACTACTAGTTTTTAGGATAAGTATGTGCCAAATGAACACTGGCATCTAAATGTGGGTGCTTCAGCAGCCAAAACAGCAGGCACCGACTATTCAGCTGCACCTCATCAGAATTAGGTGGGTGACATTTGAGAAGAGTCCTTGTCTTTGTAGTGTTGCAGCTTCCAACAGTTGGGGCTGAATTAGCATCTAAGGTTTCTATTATAAAGGCCAATAAATGCGACCCTTGGGTAATTTATACTATAAAAAGAACAGGAACTGCGGATTTGAATACAAATTTGCTATAAGAGATAAAAAGAAAGATTTTTGGGGGTAATAAATTTTTTAAGAAAATCAAATTCAATAAATTTAACATCCTATCATAGGTAGAATGCTAGGCTTAAGGCTGGCCTGGGAGTGAGGGAGGATAATAAGCTGACTACAACAGTAGAGAATGTCTTTTAATTTTAATCTGTTAATCTATGGTTTAACACTGATTTTCCCCTCAAGGGTATAAGCCAACAATTCCAAGCTATTCTCAGGTTATTTTATTTCTAATTATAAATGTCTAGATTTGCTTTCCTACTTTGGAATGTTGTGTTGAATTAAATGCCTGTTTTGGCCTTTTCTCTTTGACTTCTTGCTCAAATTAGACTTAGTAAAAGAATTTCCCCTTTCAATTTGGCTCCTGATTGTACCACCTTCTGGAGTCAAGATATGAGTCTTAGTAGCAGGCTCTTTGTAATTTCTTATATCTGCACAAAATTGTTTAATTTCTTTAGTTAAAAAATCTGCAGAATTTTTTACTTGGCTGGGATTGATCTGAGGGGTGGATGGGAGAAATGCACATGGCAAATCGGGAAGGGGCAGCAGCCATCCATCTATCATCCAGGGTATGCCTTAGGTCAGAGATCTGGGTAATGGTCAGGGCATTGGTTTAAACCCTTCTTGGTCATAAAAGCGTGCATAACCTGTACATCTTGATAGCAGCAGCCAAAAGCTTTACATTTTTTCATAATTAGTTGCTTATTTTAATGTATTAATTACAAAGTAAACTGTTTCCAACTCAGATCACGCCTTCTGTCTCCATACAAAAAGAAATTATATTTTGAAGAAAGAACATCCAGTGAACCTGTGCAGCCGCCATCTTATACAGCAGATGAGGCCTTTGCATGGTATCAACCTTTATAGGTACAGTAAACGTGGTACTTATTAAATTAAAAATGTAAGGTATTTAATAAAGATTAATATGGGATATATAAAAAACTTAACATTCTACCATTATCAGTTGATGAGTTGTAGAGTTAGATAGGGGGCATTTGGTAAGTCAAGTTAACAAGTCCCAAATTGGAAAAATGCTTTTCTTGAAAAGTATGAATGATATTTATAAACTTCAAGTTTCAGCATTATATAAAGCTTGTGACTCCAATAAATCACTTTTTGGAAGGAAAATTTTTTTCATTCTGAATGTCAAATGCCACTTTGGTGCCATCCAAGCCCATTTACCTAACCAAATTTTATTATCTACCTTTTCCTTCCAACTTAAGTCTCATACACATTTTTTTAAAGTATTTTACCTGAGCTACCCCAGATGTTAATTTTCCTCTAAAATTGAATTTTTGAGATACTTTTGTTTTAAATGGATTTTGGCACTTGTTGTTCAGGAGATTTATCTACTTAATAAAACACATTCATTGACATACTGACATAATGACATCTGAAACCTTCAAATTTGATCGGTTTAATCTAATTGGGTATATGGGTGAGAATTGTGAATCTTATCAAATATGAAATTATCAAGTCTGATGGGTTCAATCTATTCAGGCGAGTGGGTGAAAATTGGCAAATATTATTTCATAATCCATCAAATTACTCAATTGAAACTAATAGAGTTTGATAGTTTTAATCTATCTGAGTAAGTGGGTGAGCATCGGCAAATATTATAAATAATTCACCAAGTTGCTCACCCAAGGTAAACAAAAATCAGAGTTAGAGCTATAAGTAGATTAAGTAATGTTAGGATAATCAGCTCACTGCCATGAGGGCAACAGCAAAGCTGTTAGTCCAAAAGGTTTGAGCTAGCATTGGCACAGCCTATAGGCTATGTCAGTGCGAGCTTATCATATGATAAACTTTAAATACTGTAGCAAAGCATAGGTATCTGGATGTTAGATATATATAATTCTAAAAAACTGCTTAGTTTGGTTCCCTAGATAATAGATACTTTTGGCAAGGAAAGTAGAAGTTGATTTAGTATTTTGGAAGAGATGTCACATACACAATTTTATATATAGATATGTTTTGGATAGCAGTTTGGTGTTATTTGATTGATTTAATAGATTTATTTTATTTGACCAAGTAGTTGATGGCTTTTTGTTGAATCAATAGGACACAGTTTAGTCTTGAGATATGATTAGTTATTAGTTGGTCTGACATGTCAGTTAGGTTTAGCTGAGTGATTAGTGGGATTTGGTTGATTTGATTGAGCAATTAGACTTGGATGAGTGGTCTTTCTTTATCTATGATATAAAATCTATGTCTTTAAAGTTTGGATTTTAAATTCTATATACACCATAGCAAAGCATGGGCAATGAACTGCTAGTATATTCTTTAAATTCAAATCAAAGCCTTCAAATTCTCTGCATCTATTGTTTACTGAATCAGAAATACTGGGTTTGTGACTGTGAGCTGGGTACAGGTGGGAAATGAGACAAGGATAAACTGGCATCTACCCAATCTCATTCACAGTATGCTTAGATCCCCTATATGACTAAGGACAGAGCCTTTGTGTTAGTGCCCCTTTTTGCGTATATAGAAGGATAAGCTTCTGTCCATTTTATAGCAACAACTAAGAACCTCACATTGACAGGTAAATAGGCTTGAGTTTAGCTTTTTTACCTCTTTAAATCCTCACGCATTAGTTCATACTATGGTATTTTAGATATTAATAGAGATTGTAAACACACTTTAGAAATTATGGAATGAATTTTATATATTATAGAAATTAAAAAATGATATAGTTAATAATTTCTTAATTGAAGAAATTCTGGTATACATAATAGTCATTATTATGAAATTTTATGATATAAGAATAAATTTAAATAGTATTCTTGTGTAATAAATCTACAATGAGGGTCTAAAAAAGCTTTGAGAAATCCATCATATTAGAGCTTTGCAAAATAATGTTTAGTATGACTAATTCTAACCTTAGATGGTCAAACTTTACTTTATGCTTGACATCACTTTTGAGCAATTTTGGAAAACAGTCAATTTTCCACCACCACCTCACTGAATCAGTTTCCCAATTTATGTCCTTGGATCCACCACCTGCTGCCCCAGTGTGGTGCAGCGGCGCTCCACCCATTAGCATTTACCGCTTATCAGGTAAACGCATGCAGAATGGCTCATCCAATTCACCAAATACATCTGGCTGCTATGTCCCTCCAAGAGCCTTAGCACTACCTTGCACAAGTCTACCAACCTGCCTCCATCCCTTAGCCCTAACTACATTACTATACACTTTTGCATTCAAGTCAAATATGGACATCTCTTCCCATATGCTAACAAAGCAATAATTGAGCTGGCAACTATCACCTTCGCACTGGCAGGATTTATAGACTTCCGCCCTTATAAGGGCTATTTTGATATAGGTTTCCCAACTGAAGAGGACGCAGCTGCTGCAGCAGCTACGCTCTTTATATATAAATCACCCATTAACACCACCCAAACACATCTTCCAGATGATACCACAATTGTGGTGACCTTTGCGAAACTCCACTCACACCTTCCCCCTCAAGATACTTAATTAGGAGTTGATATCATGGCTGTCCACCTATGGCAAAGACCCCGACCTCCAATTCATCTGTCCCAAAAGGTGCTGAGCGCCTAACAGCACCTTGGACAATGGCCACTATTACCCCCACCAGCTGAACATGGCCCAGCACATCCAACCGCTTGCCTATATCTCATCAGCTCCCAACCATCTCTTTTAGGCTTGAATTGACAACAGTCACATAATTTTCCCCCTCTGCCATGAGCTTGACCATACTAAGAAAACATGTTGATAAAATTCAAACCCTGAAAACACAGCCAACTCCACCTATGAGGCCACACCAACAGCATTTGAGTGGGATTTATGACTGCCCCTTCCCCAGGTTATGCGCTCAATGAATCAGCAGCAAAATCTAGAAACCCAAATTCAAATTGAGCAATTTACACCTATGCTAGCCAATCAGGAGCAGGTTTGGACCCATATTCAATCCAAAAAATTTTCCTCTCTGAAACTTACCCAACCACAGCCACCTATCATCAAATCAGTACAAGTCAACCAAAATCCCTGGGACTTATTGGATGAGGTGACTAAATATGGTGAAATTGTCCCACTACCAGGTGATCAATAGATTTAGAACCTTATCTGAATTCAGACTTTGATGCCCCAGCCGCCCCAAACCAATACATCCCCAAACCCAATGTTACCCCTTTCCAAAATGACCATCAGCTTGCCGAGGCTGCAGTGGCCTCACCCAAAAATTGCCATCTTTGCAAAGCTGTGGCAAAATCAGTTGCTGTTTCAAAAAAAGGGCTATACCCCCTTGTTTCCCCTCAATTTTCCTCCTGTTGCAAAAAAGGAAATCAAATTCCTCTATGAAACTGCCACCACTGCTGTCAAACATGTCGCTTCACTGGAAGATTTTTCCACATCCACACATGTCACCAGAGCCAACGTTATGAAATTAACCCAACATCCTGATGCCCGCATCAAATCTGAACAACATGTAGACAAACTCATAGAGGCTTTCATACAGGCCCAACTTGTTGATCTCAAGAACTATCTACTTCACCTTGACCATCATTCCACAGATACCCCAACCCCCTTGCTATCAACATTGATATGCTTATGTAATGAAGAACCTGATGATGATGATCCTTCTGATCCCCCTCCCCCTCCGCCATGGTGGATAAGCAGCTCGTCACTGTGCCACCTGGTGGGTTGTTTTCTCATTTCTTTTGTGTTTCCTGCTGCTCTTTTAGGGCGGTCAGTTCATGTTTTTGGTTGGTTTAGTTTTGGTTTTTCTGTTTCATTATTCTCCATCCCCTGGTCATCTTGACTTGTTTAAATAAAATAAACCTCAGATAGGCAAATTAAAACCTCCTTTAAAAAGCATTAACTTATATAAAACACCATTTTTTGTCCATATTATAATATTTTTAACTTATATAAATATAAATACTGGGGGTGGAAGGCGAGTTGGTAGGGCATATGGCTACCAGCCTGAAGGTTGCAGTTTCAATTCCCGTCCTTTGCACATCAATTGGGGTGCTAGCTGAAGGAAGCTATTGGCAGTTAGTAGGTATAATAACACGAAAACCTTACCCATGACAACCAGAAAAATCTGAGTCCCAATCTGGAGGTGAAAAAAACTTTCTATGACAGAGTTGACCCTGCTCAGGTTTCATGTCAATACTTTCTTTCTCTATTTTGGTAATGTCTGTCCCCTGGTCAGCTTGCCTCAAATAAATAAATATAAATATAAAGACCAATGTAATAAGCTTTTCTGAAATTTTTCAGATACTATAAGCAGTAGATTTCATAAAAGTAACATTATTAAAGAAAGACATCTAACTAGCTACTTTTTACACTGATGCATAAACATATTTACAAATAATAAACTATAGAATTTTACCTTTATTTAAAGATTGCTGCTGGCTTTTCTTTCCGCTCAACATCACATTCTAGCAAATTTATTAAAAAAGATCCATTAATTTTCCATTGCCACCTCCACCATATCAGTTTCCATTTTATGTCAGCGGATCCGCCACCTGCTGACCCAGCGTGGGGCAGCAGCTCTCCACCTGCTAGCGTTTTCCGCCCTGCAGGCAAACATATGCAAACTGGCACATCCAGTCCACCTAATGCATCAGGCCGATTTGTCCATCCTAGGGACTTATCATTACACTTAGCACGAGTACACCCAATCCGCCCCCACCCACTAGCCCTACCCCAATCCAATATTTGCTTTTGCCTCCAAGTCAAATATGGGCATCTCTTCCCATATGCCAACAAAGCAATAATTGAGCTGGCAACATCCACATTTTCACCAGCAGGATTTATTGACTTTCGCCCTTATAAGGGCTATTTTGATATTGGTTTTCCCACTGAAGAGGACGCAGCTGCAGGAGCATCTACGCCCTTGATATATAAAACACTCCTATTTCCACAACCCATACACGCCTCCCCAGTGACACCACAATGATGGTGACCTTTGCAAACCTTCCTTCACACCTTCCACCTCAAACACTCTATGAAGAACTGATGATGGGGCTATCCAAATATGGTACAAACCTCATCCTCCACTTCCTGGTCCCAAGCAGAACTGAGCGGTTAGCAGCACCACGGGCAATGGACACCATCACCCCCACCAACCAACCATAACCCAGAACATCAACTGCATGCCCATATCCCATATGCACCAGAACGCTTCTTTTGGGCTCATATTGACAACGGCCACACCATTTTTCCCCTATACCATGAGTTGGATCATTCCAAGAAAACCTGCAGTTTCAACTCAAAACTAGCAGATTCCGCCAAGCCCACACATGGGGACGCACAATCAGCGTTTGAGTGGGAATTTTGGCTGCCCCCACCCTCTCCAGCTGAACGCTCAAAAATCAACAAAACCTTTTCAACCAAAGCCCAAGCTGGCTTAATTTCAAACAATTTACCCAATCAGGAGCAGGTTTGGACCCAACTATCAGTCCAACCGATTTAATGCCCCAAAATTTACCCAACCAAAACCTCATCCATCTGAGTCAATCATGCTCAATCAAAATCCCTGGGACCTATCAGATGAAATTATAGAATCTGGGGAAATTGTACCACCTCCCGACTTTCCAATTAATTTGGAACCATATCTACCTTCAGATTTCAATGTCCCATTCCCACCTAAGAAATATATCCCCAAACACACTGCTACCCCATTTTTGAGTGACCATCAACTTTCCAAAGCCGCTGTGGCCTCTCCTGATAGCCGCCATCTTCATGAAGCTGTGGCACAATCTGTCACTCAATTTGATGAGGGGCTACATGTTATCCTTTACCCCGATGTTTTCCCTGCAGTTGCGAAGGAAGAAATTGAACAATTAAGGGAAACCGCTGTCTCTGCTCTCAAGAAAGTTGTTGCACTGGCAGATTTTTCCCCCGCCACGAGCATCACCAGAGCCAATATAACCAAATTTTCTCAGCTTCCCGATGTATGCATACTAGCTGAACACCATGTTGTCAAATTCCTAGAGGCTATTCTCCAGGCCCAACTTGTTAGCAATAAACTTAACCCTTTTCCATTTTTCTTCAAACTGCATCCTGTGGGTTTTTCCAACCCCTTGATCTCAGCTTTAGTCCGTCTCTTCATTAATGATGAAGAAATCTATAAGCTGTCTGAAACCCCCTCCCTCTCCACCTCCGCCATGGTGGGATAAGCGGTCCACAACTGCTACACCTGGTTGGCTTGGTTTTCATTTTTGTTTTGGTATTCCGCCACTCATTTAGGGCTTTTGGTTTGTGTTTTTTGGTTGATTTTGTATTGTAATGTTATCCCCTGGTCAGCTTACCTCGAATAAATTTTAAAGTTTGCTGCTGTTCTGCATCTTTGCTTATATTACTATTTTTCATCATAAAAAATTAATTTCTGATCTTAAATCAAAGCCAAATATCATTAATCTTTAATAAACTATAAATAAAGTATTTTGCTACTAATTTATGTCTGTATTAGTACATTGATTATAAATAATTATTTTTATCTAAAGTCTTAAGTATTTTTAATGCTTAACATTAGGGCTATGATCCAAGGTGTTCATATTATAAAAGATTTATTAATCTGAACTAGATCATGTAAAACTTTCTAATTGTCAGTTACACCAACCTCACACTTTAAAGTAGTTTTTAGAGAAAGATTGATGTCTTATGTAAATTATACAAAAACTTTGTCAATCTATTGAATTAAATTCAAGTAATTAAAACTTTGCCTCTTTCCATTATGTCTTCCCATAATTATCTACAGAGATTAGATAATGTCTCATTCTACAGGTCACCTTTTTCTTATAGCCTCTAAACCTTCTGGAATCATAACGCTCCTGACCTTATCTTCAATGAGTTGCTTACCCTAATAATAAGTACCATTGAACTCGTTATGCCCATTGTATTTGCTATCAATAAATCTTCAATTGGGATATTCTTATTTAAAGGCTGAGGGATTGAGTGAAAGAATTTCCCATTTGCCAAAAAGTAATATTACTTACCCAAATTTTGTTTGTAATGTTGAGATTTCTCCTTGGAGAAGATCTTATTATACCAGGATTTATAGGAAGCAGACTTTTTTACATTGTTAGAGGAAAAAAGATAAGAGGATCAAGCGAGATCAGATAGGGAATTTTACTAGTGCAGTATTATGCATTTACCACACACTACATTGTGGTGCTCACTACAAGGGAATCACATACTTTTTATTAATTCTATGGTTCTTACTCCAGCAACAACGATTCCATTCATATAGAAGTGCTTTAATTATATCCAGGACATTGTGTTTTATGTCAATTTACCTTGTACTTCACAGCCAGCTTGATCAAAGATCACATGGAGCAACTCTCCCCATTTAACGAATTTGATTCTTACTCTTTCATTTTTTTGAATAATAAGCAGACTGCAAACGTTATTATATATCCTGTTATATATCCACAAAACAGCTGACCTCTTAAACCTTCCTATAAATATCGCCTGTACAACCAAGACCAGGTATTCAAGAATAAAAGATACTGTTGAATGAACTATATCCAGTATTGCCATTTTCAAGTAGGACCAAATATCTAGGACAATAAAACTATGATGAATCTGCAACCCACTCACATAACTTAGATGACTATAGTCTGATACCATGCCTTAATTATGGAAATATTTTAACAAAATCAGCAAAATGCGAATGCTATGCGCTCCCTCAAAACCAACTGGAATTTAGCTTCCAAGGCGTACAGCAGGCCGTTGATGTGACCATTAAAAATCATTCGCCAAATTTCACATCAACTTGAAGTGCTTTATCAGAAATCTTAATTGGAACTCAATTGGACTCGGAAAGCAAGCCATGAACAAGAGAGGTGTTACTGCTGCATGGGTGCACAAAATAAATCAATTACAACTAAAGTCTGAAACTTCTATAAATGCTGCTTGAGTGGAAGTTTAGCAAGCTGAATTGGTTTAAAGCTTAGGCAGAACATGAATAGGAGATCAAAAAATTGAAATACAGCACATTGGTAGTACCTATGAAGCTACCAATACCCTTCAGGAGGAATTGGGACAACTGAGGAGCCAATAGGCCACCATGCATCAAGACATCAAAGCATTGAGGGACACCTGTGTTACTCTATACAATGACTTGTGAGGATGTTCTAAAGTATAATAATGGACTCTACAAAACCAATCAAGAGGTAAATGATGTAAACAAGAATCAAGTAGAAAAATGTTGAAAAACAGTCTCAAAAAGTGGACTATTATGTAAAAAGTCGCTTTAAAGTAGTTCATGGAACATTCAGGCCAAGATGGAAGAACTGATATGTATTGTAAACGTTATATAGGCAATACTATTGACGGACATTATTGGTGCAAAGCCCATGTCCACATTTATTAAGATTAGAGATAACAAAAAACATTTTTAAGTGTAGTCTGTCTTGGCCAAACTAACTCAGCCTCAATGCTCTATGGCAACTGCGCAAATTGGCCTTGACTCATTCTTTGGGGCCTCCATACAAACCCCAAAGTTTTACTGGTGAACTTAGCAACCAAAGCTCCAAGTTGGCTCTAATAAAGCTGCTTTTGGAACTGCTGATAATAGCATACCCTTTCACACTTTTCAGAAATTTAATCTTGTCACTTTACAAAATTTGACAATATGGGAATATTCAGTCCTATATGATAATATTAATGATGACTATTCATAGGACTAAAGACCACTTCAGGCTATTACTATGATCAACATATTGGAAAGCCAAAGTTGCGACTTAGTTATGCCTAAACTACCTGAAAATAATTGGAGTTTCACAAATGTGAATTCACCACATTAAGGGAACTTATTAGTACCAAATGAATGGCCATTTGCAAGACTGAGTTCATAACTATCCATTTCAGGAATAATGAGATCATCTTTGACTTATCTGACCAGATTTATAATAGGGCTTAGTTGTTACTAACAGCAAAAACGATGGTTATTTTTAATGTAAAAAATGCCTTCCAGAATGTTTCCAAGAGTTACCCTGATATGCATCAATTGCTGCTGTCAGCGTTATATAAGTAGTTGGATACCCCTTTATTACTAAAAATCTAAAACAGGTTAAATCACCTTTAGACCATCTAATATCAAAGCATAATAGCCATGTTTTAATCAACGCCCACGTATCAATAAAAATACAACTGGATATGGTTACCCTGAATGTGGGATCTCTGGACCTTGTTAGTAAGCTACCCTAATGACTTGTTTGATTTGCTTTCTGAGGGACAATATGCAGTATCCTGTCCAAAAAAGCGTCCTAACATAAGCTATGTGGCCTTCCCACAGAATATGAGGATCAGGGAAAAGACAGCGACAAAATATATAAGGGATAAATCTTTTCTAGGCGACTGATTATCCCAATCCAAAGACATGACAAAACGTTTACCCAAAGATCACTCCAAACTTTGAGTAACAGATCTCCTAATCAAGTTATAGCCATATCATGTAGACAGCATGCTATTTGGAAAACAACGTCTGAGCAATAATCTTTCAACCATATACCATGTAACATGCAGAGCAATCTCATTTTAGGGATGGTGAGTAATCTGATGAGATTACCCTCTGAACTGGACCAATGGTAGCTGTTGGAATTCAGGCTTTTCTTTTGCTTGCTGGCGCGTTTACACGCCTGAATTACAACAATAATTTCAGGAGAAGTTGGTTCTCTAATGCGGGATAAATAATTAAGGGGTTATTGACCACTTACAAGTAAAATATCAATACTTTAATTAAAATAAAAGTGTTTTATAAGGTTTTATTAAAAAATGATTGAGGGGTCAAGAAGCACTCTCTTAAGGTACCAATGACTAGTATCTAAACTTATCAAGACTTGAAGTGACTTGGGACACAAATTTTTGATTAGTCTAGAAATAGCCATACTAGGGAATATTAGGTTTCAGCCTATTGGGGCTCTTATGGCTTGCCTCGCTTCTGAAAACAACCCCTAGGTTATCCGCTATGGTCTGCCAGCTAAAGCGGGCGCTGGAAAAAAGGTTCCCCAAAACTTCTTCACCTTCTGATATGGCTTTCTTGGCTGATAACTTAGGGGCTATATTATTAATTTTTTATATTTACATTAACCTCTTTGTTTGGCTCATTCGCAGATAAAGATGCGTGGCAGCTCTCCTTTTGGGTTGGACACCACTAGTGCTAAAGAGACTTGCTTCACTTTGACAGAATGACCAATAGAGAATGGATAGCAGGTAGGATAAATCTGTGAGGCAAGGATTTAATATCTCAACCAATAGTTGGGTGAGAAAATATTTGCATCTGATGAAACCACCTCTAAGGCTATAAAAGGGGATGGTCGCAGGGTAGGTGTTTGGACTAACTTAGCGAGGGGATGAAAAGATCTTTGGAACAACTCCTAAAATTTTGCCGCAGGTTTGGCGTGACCTGCTATTAGCCATAGGGAGATCCAGACAATGGTTTGGGGCAATAGTATCACCCCAATTCGCGGGGTTCAACCAAGAATTGACCAGGGTTTTTGATTTATGCTTTTCATATTAAAAAAGAATCACTTTTAGTACAATATTGAACTTGTAATTGACTAGCATCACTCTCTTCAAGAGTAATAGGGGGAATATGGCCGCAAGAACTGACCATGAACCCAGTTGACAGGGACTTCTGTAGCAAGGGATTTGAAGGAGTAGTCCTCCCCTCATTTGTAAGTGACTACAAAAGGTCCTTCCCAAATAGACCTGAGTAACTTTATTCTAATAGTGATATGATTATGATAATACAGCGCCAAGTCGGATACTTGGAAGGAAGATAGAGGGGGCCAGAGCTCATTTGCAGCTTGACCCTCTTTTATGACAGTTTTGGAAAATTAGACATAGCCTTTATTTGTAACTAAATGATGTGCTGGGCCAAGTTCTTCATGACTTTCTCAGGGTTAGTCCTATCAGAGAAAATATCTTTTGCTAATAACACTGGCACTCCAGGTTCCCATACATACAATACATGGAAAGGATACATTTTGAGGTTTTTTGGTAAATGATACGGTAGGCCATGAGGGCTTTTGGTAGATACAGATCCCAGTGAAGGGGGTCTGAAGTGGCCATTTTTCTTAGTATAGAAACCAGGGTCTTTATTTACTCTCTTTACAGTACCAGTGGTCGAGGGGTTTTTAGGGGCTGAAAAGCGATGTTGCATGCCCATGGAGATAGCGAGGATCTTCAGCACTCTGGAGGTGAAGTTTTCCCATTATCACAGAGAAGAACCTGGGGCAACCATGTCAAGCATAATATTCTGATAGAGGAAAGTGGCCATGGCCTTGGCCGTTAATGCAGAGAGAGCCACAGCTTTAACCCACTTGGTGAAGTGATAAATATGACCAAGATATATTTATTTCCCCCAGTAGTATGAGGTAGAGGTCCAACCACGTCTAAACGCATGGTGTGGAAAGGTTGTTGAGGCGTCATGGGTTAGTATTGATACTGGACTTGAAATTGGATTGCTTTTTGCAGGTCAGACAAGCTTCCAGACCTCATTTATGGTCTCCATGATGCCCTCCCAGTATTAGCGCTCTTTAACCCGCTCATATTTCTTCCATAACCCACTATTCCCTAAAATAGAATGGGGCTTCCAAATGATAGGTATTTGCTCTGATGGCCGGAGATAGAGCTACCAGTCTACCCCTCCTCTCTTGTATAGCTTCCCACTTCCCACATTGGTATTGTGGGAGTGCCGAGATAGCATCTTTTGTACAGGTTTGTCCTTATCCCGAATGCATCAGGAGTCATCAGAAGGTCATTTAGCCGCTTGGCTTCACTAACATCTAAATGAAGGGAAGGCAGACGCATCAACCCATCAACGTTCATACGGCTAGTTTTTGCCCAAAGAACAATTTCCATGTCATAATGCTGGAGCTTCAAAGCCCAGAGAGCCAACCATTCCATGGGGTCCTTCATATTCTGCAACCACTTTAAGGATGCATGGTTAATAACAACTTTTAATGGGAGTCCTATATAAAAAGGGGTGGTAGTGTTTCACTGCAAGCAAGACATCATGGCACTCCTTCTCAGTGACGCTGTAGTTGCGTTCAGCTTTTGAGAGCATTTTGCTGTATTAGTAAACATGATGGTTGATCCCATGCTCATCCATCTAAGCCATGATAGCTCCAAAGGCGTAATCAGAGGCATCTGTGAGCAGCATAAAGGGCTTATCATAGTCAGGGTGGCGGAGGATTAGCCGTTGTTGCAAAAGTTTCAGGGTTTTAACGCGGCTTTTTGTTCCACACCCCAATGAAATGGAGTTTTATTAGCCAAGATGCGGACGAGGGGCTCACTGAGCTGGGCGAACTTGGAGATGAATTGATGGTAATACCCCATCATGACTAAGAACACCTGGATGTTGCAAAGGGTTTTGGGCGCCAGCATCTTAATATAGTTGTGACCTTATCTTATAAAGGTTGAATCCCATCTTGATAGATGGAATGTTCAAGGAAATCCAGTTTTTCTGGAAGAACGTACATTTTAATCGCTTCAATTTAATGTTAGAAGCTCAAAGGCGTTAGAACACTTCTTTCAAGTAAGTAAGATGCTCATTATAGGCCTTTGAAAAAACTGTGACATCATCAAGATATACTATGACGCAGCTTGATTTAAGGTCCTCTAAGATAAGACCCATTGCTTGCTGGAAAGTGGCAAGCGTGTTGCATAACCCTTGTGGTAGTCGTGTAGATTGGAAGTTACCCTCACTGCATAAGAGCTCATTTCTACTGATCTTGGGGATAAAGGTCCATTTGCCAATAAAACACTAGCCAATTAAATGGCGGAGAAGTATTTAGAGCCGGAGAGTTGGGTTAGGGTGTCATCAATGTGGAGGATAGGATAGTTATTCTTCTTTGTGAGGTTGTTCAATTTGCGGTAATACATAACTATCTGATGGCCTCCATTTTTCTTCTTTTTCAGTAGAAAAGAGTTTACCAAGGGCTTTGAGAAGGCAACAGCACCCCCGCATCCAGCAACTGTTATAGCTCTGTCTTCAATCGGAGCTCCTCAACCTTAGATTTTCAATAAGGCTTAGATCTTTTTAAACTGAACATCACCATCATCAATGGTATGAGTCTAACCCTTCATATGTTCATAGACATTATCAGATTTGGAGAAGATGTCATTATAGAACTCCAGGAGTGAGTGAACTATTTGAGCTCTTTGGGGGTTAGATCCTCAGGAATTTGAACGTGGAGCAAAGCGCATACCAACTGATCCTTAGGTAGTGCCAGATCTAACATAAACTTAATATAATGGACTTGTCAGATGTCCTCAATTGGAATCAGCAGTTTTTTTCAACCTCCTGATGCTTCTTTATGACAATATCCTTGTTATTAAAATCCCCAACAAAAGATTGATTGGTCACTGTAGGAAGGGTCTAGGATACCCAACAACACCCGAGGTTCCAAAGGACTTATTCCATCAATACTTGATAAGTACAGTAGGCAGTTGTGGGAGATTTGCATAGTAATCTTGATGTATATCACTTTTTGTTCACCCAATTTTACTACTACCTCCTCTGACGCATACAATGGAAGGCCCTCTTCAGCATCCACGAAGTCAGGCAGCTTAATTGTGTTTCTGCCCGATTTGGTATAAGTAAGAGTGAGGGAAGAGGATAGATACTCAACGACGCATGTGTATTCTTTCTTATTAAGCTCATTATTTGTAAAGACCAAGGGAAATTCATAGTTTAGAAGAGGAAAGAACTACCTGTTTAATATTTATGATTCTGTCATATCTAGTCATTAATTGAGTGCCAATGAGCAGGTCGTATGTGTTTATTGTTTAATGCCACAGCGGGGGCAGCCAGTAGGAGCTTCTCAATCCTTATGTGTAGAGAAGAGTAGGCTCCATTAGCTCGCGTGTTGTTGGTCCATGAAGTTCCAAACTCTTGCAAATAGTAAGGTCAGGCGCTAACTTAATTTTATTGATGAGCTTTGAAGAGACCACGTTCACTGGAGCACACAATTGAAGTATAGCTAGAACTTGCACTCTATTGATGACAACTTCTACCTTAGTTATCATACTAACAAAATTAGGGGGAGGGCGAGAGCCTCCTTCAAATGAAGAGAGTAGTCAAGACGTTGAGCCATCGCAGGGTATCTATCATTAATAGATTGGAAGGTAAGAACTTTTGGGCTGATCATATTACTTTACCAATAAACTGGTCAGCATCACTGGCGGTATTTAACCTCTGAACATCTCAACAACCGTTGAAGATAAATTCATCGTGGTATTATAGCCATATCTAATCTTTCAGGACTCACCCTTCCGATACCTGAACTTTCATTGGGGCTCTTAGGACATAATAATTCCGCATCTTCACCACCCCCTTCAGACTTGTCATCAGAGGGATTGTCAATGCACCTCAACGAGTTACTAAGAGGAGGTTGAGAAACCAACTTATTATCTAACAGGGGAGGGCCTTTTGGCGCTCATCTACCCTTTCAGATTTTTGATGGAGCATCATAGCAGCACAAACTTTTGGGGCCACTTGAGGAGAAGAATTCTTTTGACATAGGGTCAGAGGTGAGGCCATGGTTGTTATGGAGGACAGCTCTGGGGGATGAGAGGGTGGAGCCATAGTGATAGATCCCCTGGGAGAAAGTGCGGGGTGTGATGATAACTCAAATGGTTTCATAGGCTGACTTGGGGTGCAGTTGAGGAGAGAGAGCCCGAACTTATTACCCATGGTGCCCTCTGGACAACCTCTAATGGAGGAAGACAGTCTACTTTGGGACGCCCCATGAGAATTGGCTTTGGAAAGATAGTCAGCACTGGAGGGGTCACTATGATTTCCTGGGAAGGCGTAGCTTCATGGAGATCAGCAACCTTTAATAATGCCTCTTTAATATCCCAAACATTCTATATGGAACGCTTTACTGAGACAATATATTGGGTAAGGAAGGGTAAGAGGCTGATCCAGCCAGAATGTAAGCAATCACATCATCTAAAGATAGCATAAGCAAGCAGGAGAGGCTTGGCCGCACTTTTAAATCAGTCAACAAAAGTGGCAACTGATTCCCCCAAAAGTAGACTTATGCACATACTCGCCTGTTTTTCATATGGAAGCTCTGCTGTTCCAAATTCCTCAATGAGAGCGGTTTTTACCTCGGCCCAAGTTTTAAGGGTGGCCATATAAGGTACCATCACCTCTTGGGTATAGCGGCTGAGGCAAGGTAGATATGCTTTATTTTTTAGGCTTAATTGTCCCATTAATAACAGACTCATATTATAAGAGGAATGAAGCAATGCTACAATCTCCTGGGTAAATTTGTTCTGAAAGGGGGCTTGGAGAAAATTGGGGCAGCTTTATGAGAGGCTCGGCAAACGCGCTGTTTGAGTGCTTTAAGATGAGACAGTGCGCTGGCTAGCTGCTGGGCTAAAGCATCTAGCCGGGGTTCAGAAGTCGCTGGGAGGTTGTTAGAGTTATTCATCCCAACACCCTCCATTTTAGTAGTGTTTTGTGGTGTACTAAGCCCTGTAGTGAGCACCACTTGTTATAGTTCAGGATTTTCTTTTGCTCTCTGGCGCATCTAAACACCTGAATTACAGCAATATTTGCAGGAGAGGATGGTTCTCTACTGCGGGGTAAATAATCAGGGAGTTATTAAACAATTTAAGTAAAATAATAATTTAATTAAAATAAAAGTATTTTTAAAGGGTTTTGTTAGTAATAACTGAAGAATCAAAAAACCTCTTAAGGTATTGGTGCTTAGTATTTAGCTTATTGAGGCCTGAAGTGAATTGGGGCACAAATTTCAGATTAGCTAGGAATAGCCATAAAGTGAATATTATATTTTGCCTATTGGGGCTCTCAAGACTTGCCTCTTTTTTGACAGAATGACCAATGGAGAGTTGATAGAAGGTAGGATAGATCCGTGAGGCAAGTAATTAATATTTTAACCAATCATTCGTCAATAAAATACTTGCATCTGAAGAACCTCTCCTAGGCTAAAAAAGAGGTGTCTCAGGGTAGGTGTTTGAACTATGTTAGTGAGGGGATGAAGAGGACCCTAGTATCATGGAAATGGCAGAAGAAGTTTAGACCAGCCTGCCAGTCGGGATACATAAACATCCAGAAAGCAAGCCAGAATGCCAGAGGCATTGCTGACCATAAGACTTGATATGGAGCTGGGAAATAAGATACCACAAAATGGTGGCAAAACGTCAGGGTTAGGAGTATCCCAACAGCAAACCACACTGAATAGGTTTTGGACCCAGGGGTTCTGGTCACAGGGGTGGAAACTACTGGGATAGTTTCTGCGAGATTCTTGTTGGTTAAGACCATTTCGTTGGGGGTAAAAGAGAGGTGAATCTTGTCTTATAGTTGGCGAACATAGGGCCATAAAATCCCTGTATATTGCTGCTGAAAGGTCATGAGAACCAGGTTGTAGAGCCAAAAATTTTGGACTTGTTGAGCACAATTGGCGATAGAGAAAATCATGGTAACCAAGGGGATTGGTAAGGCCCACCCAGAGTGTGGAGCGGCGGACCACCAGGTAAACATCATATGGAATGTGGTTGAAAGGATAAAGATAAAAATTTGGGGTTTTTCAATAAGATTTTTATTTGGTAAATAAAGTAAGAAAATTCAATCAACAATCTTCTCAGTGCCTTGCAACTGATTAAATAGTGGTTGATTGGTAAAAACGTGGTCAGGATCCACAAATTTGGCCTAACTGGCGAATTGGATGGTAGAGGGGAGGTTTGTTCTTTGGGAACCAACATCACAAAATTCAGCGGTAGCCAAATCTGTCAGTTCAACCTCAAACATCTGGACCAGGGGTCAATTACGTTTCTGATGGTTAGCATGACGGCGTTTGGCCCAACAAGCGACAGGAATCCCCCAAGGCCATCCCATATAGGTATGGGACCATTTGGTTGGGAACAGGTTCAGGATGGCCAACCCACCCGCACTCGGTCAATTAACCATTTGTTTGGTCAATATGGGCCCATCGGGTGCAACGCCCAAATTATTATTGGGGGGTTTCAAACTCTAATTGATGGCGCCCAATATTTGTTATGCTGATTTTGGGGTCAAATCAGAACTGTTAGGCGATCTGGCCAATGTTTCATTCTTCATGTTTTTATAGCCATTCAAATTTCGGCCATCAGCCTGATTGCTACACGAATTAGATCTGACTGATTTCAGTTTGATAATCTCGGCACAGATTTCACTGATTCCCTGCAACAGTTCTGCTGAGGTGAGTGAGAAAATTGGGGGTGGGATCTGAAGTGGGCGAGCTGTCACCCATCACTCATCAACTATGTGGGCGAGATCGCCCTGGGTGATGAGGGGTACCACCATTCTCTTTGGTGTTTTCTTACTTGGGAATGGAAAGATAGCTCAATTGAGAGCCAAAGGACACTCCCTGAGACTTACATTACCCTTTCCTTTTCCCAAAGGGATGGCCCCCCACCGGGAAACTGCACCAGAGCCACGTTCTTATGCGCTTTAGGTGACTTGATAGCCATAATCGTTGCGGCCTTCTGCAGTGGGTGGGGAGCCTCAGGGTGGGATGTGTGGAAAGCGTCAACCAGGTTCATACAATTCGCGCAATCACGCGCCTTGACCCAGCTGTTTTCATAAGCTGGATATCCTTTCCAGGCCACAAGGTATTGGACTGATTGTCACGACTTCCGAGATGCCAGCATGGCCTCCACTTCAGCTTCCTCCTCATTGTTGATGACAATTGGTTCTAGGTCCATGGTAATCACCCCCTTGAAGGGCGACAGCTGGGATACATGGAAAACTGGGTGTTGCTTCCAATGCGTGGGAAGCTTTAATCAAAATGCCCCATTACCCAATACCTCCTCCACTAAGTAGGGACCTGAACACTTGCTGGCGAATTTGCGGGAAGAGGTTTAGATTTGCAAATGGCGGGTATCGAGCATGACATAAGGACCCACCTTAAAGTCATGACCCAGAAGGTGCTTATGATCTGCGAATCACTTATAGTCATTGATAGCTTTAGTAAGGTGTTCCCACACTAAAGCTTGGGTTGATCAAATATGGCCAGCATGATCCGCAGCAGCTTGCACTTCTGGCCGCAAGCAGGCCCCAACTGAGAATGATGGGTTATAACCCAACGTTGCTTCATATGGTGAGAAACCCATGGAAGCGTGAGTCCCATTATTATATGTGAATTGGGCATTAGGCAGGTCATCGTCCCAGGTATCTTGCGCTGCTACCGCATAACAATGCAAGTACTGTTCAAGAACTTGGTTAACCCACTCAGTCTGGCCATCGGACTGGGGATGATATGCTGTGGATTGACAGGGGTTATCTTAAGGATTGACAAGAGTTCACTCCAAAACTGGGCGGTAAACTGGGTACCCCTGTCACTAACGATTTCCTGGGGAAGGCTGAACATCAAAAACACATGGTGAACAAATAGATGCGCCATTTCTTCCGACATAATTGCAGAAGTATAAGGAATGAGTAAGGAAAATTTGGTAAAGCGATCTACCACCACCATTACCGCTGTAAAACCATTGGAGCAGGGACATTTGACAACGAAATCTATGGACACCGAGGTCCATGGACCTTCCACCTGTTGTAAAGGGTGCATGAGACCATTTTTCCAGAACAATCTGACTTGGCCCTAGCACAAGTAACACAATTGGCGATCCAAGTCAGAACCTCCTTGGTCAGTCCTGCCCAATTAAAGGTTCACTTGATCAGGTCGATGCATTTCTTGTTACCAGGGTGTCCGACTTTAGGGGATCATGGTGTGCACAGAATACGTTCAGGCGGAAGGAGGGAGGCACCCAAACATGAGAACGAAAATAGATGAGACCTTCTTCTAAAGAATATAGGGAATGTTTGGGGCTCGAGTGAGTCAAGTGTTCAATCAACTCCACGCCCTCAGGGCAGGCCGTTTGACTGGCTAGCACCTGGGCTAGTAATGGATCGTTGGGTGACAGCGCGGCAGAGGAAACAATGGAGGGAGTGATCAATAGGATTTGAGTGGCAGGGATCACGGTAATGAGATCCTCTTCCTCAGGCTCTGAGGGGCAGTGAGTGGGACTATGGCTTAGGAAATTGGGAAGGACATTTAGTGCACCCTTGACGAATTCATATTTGAAGTTAAAACTGAACAGGTCCTGATAGGTTCAGGCTTGCCAGTGTGCCAATTTTTGGGGTTTGTTAAAATACAAGAGAGCTTGGTGATCTGTGCAAACCGTTAACTCATGACAAGCACCTTTCAACAGGTACCACCAATGAGTTAATGCCCATGCAACAGCAGCCAGTTACTTGTCATAGATGGCACAGGACTGCTCCATAGTGGTGAATTTTTGAGAAGTAAGCAACTGGATGTTTGAGACCATCATGGTCCTGAAGCAGCACTGCGCCCACAGCTACTGACAAAGCATCACATGCAACAATATACAGTTTGGTGGGATCGGCATGTTTCAAAATGGGAGGAGACATGAACACTTCTTTAATCAATTCAAACGCCTGCTGGCATTTGGGGGTCCAACAGAACGGCACATTTTTCCCTATGAGGGGGTTGAGTGGGGCGGCCAACTGAGAAAGTGCGGGGGAAAATTTCTTTAGGAAAATGATAGTACCCAAGAAACTTTGAAGCTGCTTCTGTGTAGTTGGGGTTGGCCATTCTTGGATTGCATTTAATTTGTTGGGGGGATGGCGACCCCTTCTTTAAATACCAAGTTTCCGAGAAATGTAACCTCTTCCTTGTAAAACTCGCATTTGGAAGCTTTGAGGAACAGGCCTGCTTTATGCAAAGCAACCACTACTGCTTCTAAGTTGATAGCGTTTTGCTCGGGAGTTGGGGAATGGACTAGGATATCATCAATATAAGCAATAGCACAGGAAAACTGGAGATCCCCTAACGCATTGTCAATTATTTGTTGAAACGTAGCGGGAGCATTTTTCAGCCTGAAGGGCATTACGCGAAATTGAAAGATACCTCACCTCGTTCAGATTGCAGTCAGCCATTATTGTCCTTCCATTACTCAAATATGATTGAAAGTGTTCACCAGGTTGAGTTTTGAGAACACCCGGGATTTGGCAATTGCCTGACTGATCGTCTGCTCCAGGGGCAATGGGTAGGGGTCTGTAACTGTGATTTTGTTCAGGTGACCAAATCTATGCAAGGGTGGAGCGATCCATCTGATTTTCTTGCAAAGATGATAGGGGAAGCGACAGGAGATGTTTATTCAAACAACCAGCTTTTTTAAAATATCGTCCAACCAGGCATTGAGTGCAACTTCTTCTTCCGCCATATGGGGATACAACGGGCAATTGATGTTCACCAAATCCATGGTTGTCCAAAATCCGCAATTGTACCTAGTATGTTTCAGCAGACGGTTCGCCTTTTACATGTCAAAAATTCTGCGATATAGCATTAGATTTTTGGGAAACTTGGCCATAATGCCCGCGGAAGTGACTAGGGTGGTGATAGAACTGGTTCCTTGGATTTTCTCAAGGTTGTTGATCAGAGGGAACCCTCCCTCCAAATCATCATTAGCAATGACAACGTATTCGATTCCAAATAATTCTTACATGTTGTTGGCGCCACCATCCCACCCCCAAAATCACAGGAAATACCAGGTTTGGCATGACCAAAAACGATTGCAGAAGTTATATTGGTGAATTGAGAAGTGTATCAGTTACCAAACAACATACGAAGGCTGATAAGAAGAGGAGGCCACCATTACTGAGGAGCCCACATCCATATCCAGTTTTAGTTGTTGTGCCAACTCTACACTCATGAAGTTCCCCACTGCTCCGTTATCCATTAAAGCTTCAAAGGAGACATGGTGGGAACTAATACTAATTCTCATGGGTACAAGGAAATAAGCGGAATTTTGTTTATTGGGAGATATGACTGACTCATGGGTGACTGAAGAAATGATAGGTGGATCAGAAAAGGGTCAGGATTCTTAGTTGGAGCGAAAATTGGGAGGACCAGGACTGGGCTAATCGTTTCCTTTGTCTGGGCTTGAACAGAATCATTAAAGTCTATCTCTGGGAATGCTAACTCAGACTTGAGAGTTCTAGGAGGGTTGGAACCCATGTCCGCTACTATTTTAGTGTTGGGCACGTCATCTGTGCCATTGTTAGGAAATCCTATCATAAAATTCCCTTTCTGATATGAGGAAACGTGGCGAGGCAAAGCTTTGATAGTAGTTGCGGTGACGCCTGTTTGATCTATTGATCCTTTGGTGGTATACCAAACCATGTGGTGAGCGGAAGCTGAATCCAAGCTCGCTCTAAAGACTGCCTGAAGCATATCAATAGATAGTTCCGTCGCAGGAGCCAACTCACAAAAAGTAGAGATCAGAGAAGCCAAACTAGGGGCTTTGGTCATGGCAAAGAGCAGTTTAAATAAATAGTCTGATTGGGACAAAAGGGGGTTCAAGGCGGCTGATACAACAGCCATCAGGGAGGCAGGGTCTCCTTTTTGTGTGGAAGAATGCAAAAGACTTCTCACCCAGCGATGAGCCTCCCTGTCCACAGCATCTAACAATGCGAGACCTTGTTGGATCTGAGATATTGCAGATGTGTTATTGAGTGCAATTTTTGTGCACATTTGTACTTCAGTGAGTGCATCCAGAACCTGATTGGCGATTTCTTGGGAAGGGATACTCAATATTTTCCCTAGGCCAGAGGAAATAGGAGGAGATACAATCTTCACCTCTTGGGTAGCTAGAAGGAGTTTTCCCAAAATAGAGTGGATGCTCCTCCCGAAGTCAGAGAGTGACCAAATAAGCAACAAACAGCATACAACTGATTGAATGTTCATCTGGTAGAGAGTAACCACTGCGGCGCCAAATTCGAAAATCAAGGCAGAAGTGGCTGGAAGTAATGGTTGGTAAATTATGTCATGGAAACGGCCAAAGAAGTTTAGACTGGCCTGCCAGTCAAGATGTGTAAGCATCCAGAAAGCAAGCCAGAATGCCAGAGGCATTGCTGACCATAAGACTTGATATGGAGCCATGAAATAGGATACCACAAAATGGTGGCGAAACGTCAGGGTTAGGAGTATCCTAACAGCAAACCACACTGAATAGGTTTCGGACCTAGGGGTTCTGGTCACAGGGGTGGAAACTACTGGGATAGTTTCTGCAAGATTCTTGTTGTTTAAGACCATTTCGTTGGGGGTAAAAGAGAGGTGAATCTTCTCTTATAGTTGGCGAACATAGGGCCATAAAATCCCTGTATATTGCTGCTGAAAGGTCATGAGAACCAGGTTGTAGAGCCAAAATTTTGGACTTGTTGAGCATAATTGGCGATAGAGAAAATCATGGTAACCAAGAGGATTGGTAAGGCCCACCCAGAGTGTGGAGCGGCGGACCACCAGGTAAACACCATATGGAATGTGGTTGAAAGGATAAAGATAAAAATTTGGGGTTTTTCAATAAGATTTTTATTTGGGAAATAAAGTAAGAAAATTTAATCAACAATCTTCTCAGTGCCTTGCAACTGATTAAATAGTGGTTGATTGGTAAAAACGTGGTCAGGATCCACAAATTTGGCCTAACTGGCAAATTGGATGGTAGAGGGGAGGTTTGTTCTTTGGGAACCAACATCACAAAATTCAGCGGTGGGCCAAATCTGTCAGTTCAACCTCAAACATCTGGACCAGGGGTCAATTACGTTTCTGATGGTTAGCATGACGGCGTTTGGCCCAACAAGTGACAGGAATCCCCCAAGGCCATCCCATATAGGGATGGGACCATTTGGTTGGGAACAGTTTGGGATGGCTAACCCACCCACGCTCAGTCAATTAACCATTCATTCATTCAATATGGTCCCATTGGGTACAACGCCTGAATTACTATTGAGGGGTTTTCAACTCTCATCAATGGCGCCCAATATTTGTTATGCTGATTTTGGGGTCAAATCAGAACTGTTGGGCGATCCAGCTGATGTTTCATTCTTCATGTTTTTATAGCCAATCAAATTTTGGCCATCAGCCTGATTGCTGCCTAAATTAGATCCGACTGATTTCAGTTTGATAATCTCAGCACAGATTTCACTGATTCCTCGCAACAGTTCTGCTGAGGTGAGTGAGGAAATTGGGGGTGGGATCTGAAGCGGGCGAGCTGTCACCCATTGCTTGTCAACTACATGGGCGAGATCGCCCTAAGTGATGAAGGGTACTGCCATCCTCTTCGGTGTTTTCTTACTTGGGAATGGAAAGATAGCTCGATTGAAAGCCAAAGGACACTCCCTGAGACTTACACCTAGGAACAACTCCCCCAATTTTTCCACAAGTTTGGCATAACCCTGCTACTAGCCATAGGGCGATTTGGCGAAGATTGGAGGCAATATTACTACCCCAATTCATGGGTTTCACTAAGAATTGACCAGGCTTTTTGCCAGTGTTATTCATATCAAAACCCAAATTACTATTAGTACAATATTGGACTTGTAAATGTCTGACAGTATCTTTTCCATAGAGACATTGAAGAATCATTTACCAGATGGTGGCGAGAGAATAAAGACCTTTATTTCCAAGTTGATACTCCCCCATACTTTCATTAAACTTAAATTTAACCTATTACTTGCTTTCTCTTATTCTGATATATATGTATAATAGTTAGTTCTTGCAATATTTGATAGCAGTGATCCAGTAAATGTAATCTCAAGTCATTTTCACAATAAAACTAAAGGTTACTCTAGATGTGTCCCATCAACGACAGTATGAAACAGCCATTCCCAAGAGCACTAATATTGAAGGAGCTTATAGTGGTTTACATTTAAACTAGCTCTCTATAAGGAAATCTTTATTTAATATTGGCTAATCACCTTTTTTATGTACCAGATTTCTTAGGTTCTATGGAGCCGTCTTTAATTAATTAGACAATGCTTTCAATATACTTGCCAATTGCTGCCTCTACACTACTCAAGGAGGGAAAGGTTCCCCTTACTAGTTGCAAAAAATAAATGTGACTTACACTGATGGGTTTCCCATCCGTTGCTAGTATGCCAGGCATTGTAGTCAGTCTTCTACCTCCAGTATTTCCAAAAGATAAAAGTATTCCACTATGATCATCCAATAATTGCAAGTTAGCTCAAAGGAGAACAACGGGTTGTCAGCACTGGGCTGTACCTGGACCTACTTGAAGGATTAAAACAGGAAATTTACCCCCCAAGAAGACATGGACTAGACCCCATGTCACCCTCAGGATCAGTAATTCCTGGTCATGGAGAGAAATGCCTTAATTTGGTTAACTTAAAGGCTTGGTAAAATTACATTAAAGAAAGGTTAGAAAATTGCTTAGAATACCTTTTAGCCCAAGATAAAATTCAGACCATTAAATGTTTTGGGACATTATCGAGTTATGCCTGTTGTATGCTTTGACACATGCTTAATCTTTATTTCCTGATAACATTTATAAGGTAAAAATTGGTTAACCTGGCAGGGTAATTCCTGCTTCCATTCTAGTGCAGGTTTTGTTCACATGTTCAAAACATGTACTGGCTATAAAAAAGTAGGTGTGGTATATTTGCCCCAAAGTTAACCTAAAATCGATTGTTTAACATTTATAAGGGTGATTGGAAGAACAAAAGGATAAAGACTATACGTTGCTACAAAAATATGCTTGATAATTCCTTAGAAACTACAATTCGGGTTTGATAAAGATATCCAGCACTATATTGACACTGGCAATGCTAATCATATACATCTGTGCCTATTTGATGAAGTAGAGCTAATTAGGATGTTGTGTGGAATGATCTTGATCAGCTGCTGCAGAAAGGCATGATCATCCCCTTTCACGGTCCATGGGCTATCCCTACACTTATTGTCAATTTGTAGTATGGTTCTACCCAGGAGGAGATTGATTATTGTCAGCTAAATAAAATCACCAAAAAGAGGCTTACATATTTATTTATTTAAACGAGGCAAGCCAACCAGGGGACAGGCATTACCAAAAGAAAGAAATGACATGAAACCTGAACAGGGTCAACTCTGTCAAAGAAAGTTTTCCACCTCCGGATCAGGACTCAAATTTTTCTGGTTACATCATGGGTATGGTTTTCGTGTTATTAAACCTACTAACCGCCAATAGCTTCCTTCAGATGGCACCTCAATCAATGTGAAAAGGGCAGGAATTGAACCCGCAACCTTCAGGTTGGTAGCCATATGCCCTTACGGACTCGCCTTCCACCCCCTAAGAGGCTTACATTTTGATACAAATAAACAATGCCTTGACCAAATGGGGGTGCAAAATATTTACTGTGCTAGATCTTATAAGTAGATTTTTAGTAGCTGATTTACCTAAGGTGAACAGAGAAATGCACAATCACCTCCCAAGGGCTATCCCAGCTGAACCAATTGACTCAGGGTCTTTACAACGCTCCTGACACTCTTAATGAGCTATGGACTCTATACTAGGTACATTAAAGTTAAGCTGCGTTTTATTATACCTTGATAATATTAAAGTGTTTTCACATACTTTCTTCCAACATCTGTCCCACTTAAAGGAAGTATTTCATCAGATAGCTAAGGCTTATTTTAAAAACAAACTAAGAAAATGCCATTTCTTTAAGACCAAATGTAGTATTAAGGCCGCATTGTAAACACTTAAGAGATACAACAGCAACTTCAAAGAGCTTGAGGCTGCTAACTGCATAAAAAGCCATTTAAAAGAGATGTACTAGTATTCCTGGGATGTTAGGATACTAAAATCATCAATCAAAGGGTTTGCATATTTAAACCTTTAGGTATTTGCTAAGTATTGTAGTAAGTTTAAAAGGTCTCCAGAGCACTAGATGGGTCTAATAAGTACAAGCAACCTTTAATAAGAAACCCATCATATGTTAAACAGACTTAGACTATCGTTTATCTTTTAATCAGATGCCTCAGTGAAAGCCATTTGAGAGTTTATTGACTCAATGAGATGATGATGGGCAGAAAATCTTGTTTTTTCTTTATCTGTGCCCTCACCAAACAGTGGAGAATTTATATATATGGTAACAGAATACAAATGTCTGACTCTCATTTTTTGCACGATAGAAATTTTTCATTTATATGAATTAAACCAAATTCTAAGTTTTCACTGATCACAAATTGCTCCGGTGGCTATACATTTAAAGAACACAATAAGCATATGGCTAGATAGACTTTGAAAATTTTGGCTTATGATTATTAGGTTATATACCGTTTGGAATTGTCATATCAGAACACTAATGGTCTCTCTAGACTAATCATTACCTCTACGCTATCCCCTATACAGATCAGCTATTTAAAGATAAGGCTCTCTGATAGAAGATTAACAACATACCATCTGGAGAATTCTATACTGATTATTACAAAACAGAGATTTTGAAATTGTATGCTTTATAAATTGGAAAAGATGACCATGTGTGCTTATACCCAGTCCACTCTAGAAGTCCATTAATAGCTATACAGGCCAACCAAATTATTGAATATGGTTTTATATCAAGAAGCTAAAGAAATTACAGCAAAGCAAATATTGAATTTCTTTAAGTTTTAAGCTAAGGACCTTTTGATGGTGTGTCAAGAGTGTCAATTGCAACAGCCTTTTAAAATCTCCCCCACTTATTTTCTTTCAAGCCTAAAATGGGCTTAGCGCTCTATCTCTATCACAAATATTGTACCTTTACCTGTCAGTTATTTTTTATTAAACCTTTATCATAGCTACTAACCACTTGACTAAGTAGGAAAAGGATAGACCCATTTGTGATACCTGTGCAGTCAATGCTGCATAACTATTATGAAAAACATTATATATTGACTTTGGTGCTCTTAAGATTATACTGAAAGATAACGCCACCAAGTTTACATTCAAAATAATCCCAAACTCAATAAACTTTCCTTATATTCAGCAATTCCAAGAAATTTATATCATCCCAAGTCTAATGTTACTATAGAAAGGGTAAATAGAATCTTACAACAGTTTCTGCGCAAGCGTGCTGCCACATCTCCTTCACAGTGGACCCTCTATGTTAAATCCACCATCTTTGCCTATATAATGATTATTCTAATGCAACAGAGTCTCGTCCTCAACTACTCTATGGTCCACACCCTTCTCTTCCCACTTTATTGCATTCTAAAATAGAGGATGAAGTTGGCATATAACCTAATGAGATCTTTGATTAGTCAGGGCTCTTATTAAAATCCAAAAGGTAGTTTAAAGATTATCTCTAATTTTTTTAAAATCAATCAAAAAGGCCCAGGATAATATAAATTATGTACGCTAAACTAGTCCATGTAGGCAATCAGGTATTATACTATGATACATATGGGTTTAAAAAACTCAAAAGATAGATTTCCTGTTAAAAGGAACCTATGTAAATCTAGAACAGTCCTCTTCTATATTTAGAGCATCAAGCGCTGATCTGATGGGATAATTGTCAACTAATTTCACGCAAATTCTTTAGACCCTATAACAATTTCCCAACTTCTCTCTATAAAAGAAATTAATATAGTGAGTCAATTCAAGAGGGAGTTATGTTGCTATTTATAACCTCAAATTAAAGTGATTGAATACTTTATCTCTTTTCATTAAGTCTTTCTATTACAAAAGTTGAGAACAGTTGCTGTCTCATTTTAGATTCTTCTTTTCCTTTTGAGCCTTACAAACCTTTTTAAGAAATGTAACGCGCCTTCCCTTGTCTTTAATGGATTGCTTTACTAAAAAGGGAGTTTCAATGTACTCACTATACCCCTTTTAATTGCTGTTAACCATACTTAGATTGGGATGTCCTGGTTCCAAAGCTGAATGATAGAGTATAGACATACCCTTTAGTACAGGTAAAATGTACCTCAAATCAGAATTTTGGTTGTATTTTTGGAATTCTTAAATGGAGTAAAAATTATTATACAGGATTATAGGGATTATATTAAATCAAGTGTACAAAGGTCAAAAGATTAGAAGACAAGAAAGTTCTAAGAGGGAACTGTTACCTGTGCAGTATTGTGCATTTTCCTTGCACTAAAATTAATAGTATAAAAGAGCCAAGGATAATTATAATATCATTATAATAACCCTTCATAATTAATAAAAAAATTACATAAAAATAAATTATTTGAATAAGATTTCCCAATTTTAAAACCCATAGAGTATATACACTTATTTAATATTGTTTATATTCTCCAGATTATAATTCATGATTATATTTTTTTGTTTTTTTCTTAAACTCTAAAATGTGAGATTGAAACATCTTTATATAATATTTCAAGACTTTGCTTAAATAAAGTGGCTTCAGTCATCGTTTGCTCCATGATCCTTCCAAAAATTTTGTAGCAAATACACCTGAAACCTCTCTCCTATAGAAAAAAAAAAAGTATACTGCAGCTATTAAAAATTATATGAACTTTTATGATTATGGAGGGCTACTAGCCCTCCTGAGGCGGATCCGGATGACAATGAGATTAGGCCGCTGGATAGATGGCTCATTATATTTAAAAACTATAAAGTTCCTTATGGATCTCAAATAATACTAAAAGGCACAAAGGATAATCACTAATAAATACAGAATTATTAAGAAAAAAGTCTACTTCAAAAAAGCAAAAAAACATCTATATAGTACTAGACCTAAGATTTAACTAAGGGTAACAGATAAAAAGAATTAATAAAATTGTTACAAAGACATAGAAACTGAGGATTGTCTGGAAATAGCCTACCGTGCTTGTTCAAGTTGCTCATTGGATAGTAGGTCAATTTATTTTACATTTGGGGGATAAGGAATGTGATGGTAGGAGTTTTGACTTGGGAGTAATTTACTTAGTATATAAAAAGTATAAATTACTTGATATAAATCTCTAGTGGCATTTAATTGGTTTGAGATTTTATTTGGAACATTTGACCAAAATTTTTGTCTAGCTAGATTGGACAAACAAACTCTTTCCGCTCAGCATAACTTTCTGAGCCTTTTTAACAATTTATAAAAGTAAAGCCTAATTGCCTGCCATAGTTTCGCTCTGATATCATTGGATTCCCCGCCAGCTGCCCCAGTGTGGGGCAGTGGCAACCCCCCCCCTGCCGTTTTCCATCTGACAGGAAAACGCGCTCAGACTGGCTCACCCAGTCACACCAAACCCCTGGGATGATTTGTTCTTCCCCAGGATCTTGACGCCCACCTTGCTCAAACCCAAGCGGTGCCACACTGCCCCCTGGTGCTCCCCCAAAGCAACATGCAATTTGGACTTAGGGTCAATTATATGAAACTATTCCCATAAAACAACTAAGCCATTATAAAAATGGCTCAGGCAGTGATGCATCCCACCTGTTTCATCAACTTCTGCCCCTATAAGGGGTACTTTGATTTTGGCTTCACCTGTGAAGCCAATGCTGCCACTGCGGCAACGGTGCCCCTGGTCTTCCAGGATACACCTCTCCCAACAACTTGGACCTGGCTCCCATTGGACACTACTTTGGTGGCTCAAATTTGCTGGTTCGCCTACCCACCTTCTCCCTGAGGTGCTCCACCAGGAGCTGATGGAAGGTTTGGCAGCCTATGGCTCCAATCTCATCTTGAAATTCTTGGTCCCAAATGGGGCCACACGCCTCGCTGGGCCTCAGGCGTATGCCCTGATCAGCCCTGAAACAAATCAATTTGCCCCATCAATCCCCCTCATGCTGCTATCTCCTCTGCCCCAACCATCCTTTCTGGGCCCATGTCAAGGGCAGATGGATGATCTGTCCATCCTGTTTCAAGTTAGACACAAGAAATGCAAGTGCCCATATTAGCAGTTTTGATGGCAATGATTGTTCATCTGACAGCCACCAATTTGCCGCCCACCCCACGCCAATTCTGGCATGGTGTATAATCCTACCTCCCCCTCCCCCAAAGCCTGCTGCTGCAGCTGCACCTGCAGCCACCAATCAGCCTTCACCTTGCCCCAGTGCCACGCAGGAATCTTTAACCAAGCGCAGGATTGAATCCCAGTCCTATCCCATGCAACGTCCAACAAATCAACCAATCCTCAACCATACGCCAATTCCCCAATTCAATTGTTCCAGAACCCATGGGAATTTTTGGATAAAATTGATGAATCAGGTAATATTCTTGAAGAATAATTGCTGAAAGTCAACCAGTTCTGAAATTCAAAATGGGACGAAGAATTCTCCCCTCATTTATATGCCCCTGTCAGGCAAACAGCAAGTAAGAATTAGACTGACCTGCCAGCCCAGATGCCAGAGCACCCAAACGGCAAACCAAAATTCCAAAGGCACTGTTGCTGGTTTGACAGATATGAAACTGAGAAATAATCTCACCAAGAACTGCCGGTGAGCCAGAATCTCATATATGCACAAAATAAAACACCAGATAAGTATGGCTGTTAACCCTGAGGGGTGCGTGAGGGTTGGCGGAAAAGGCATTTTATTTTTTGGCATGAAAACAAAGTTTTTTGGAAAGGATTTCTAATGGAAATTAGGAAAAAAAATTGACCATCAATTTTCTCAGTGCGATGTGACTGATTAAATAGTGGTCAATTTAGCGGGGAAACAAGCTGGGATCAGGTCCCGCAAGTTTGACCTAACTGGCGAATTGTTTAGGAATGGGGAACAGATAATTTAACTGTAAATCAACATCAAAGAATTTGGCGGCAGGCTGAGTCGCTGTCAGTTCAACCCCAAATGTCTGAACTGAGGCTTGTATAAGTTTCAGACACTTGGTGCGACAGTGTTTAACTTGATGAGCAGCGGGAATCCCCCATGGCCACCCCACATAGGGGTGAGCCATTTGGTTGGGAACAGGTTCAGGACGCCCAACCTGCCCATGCCCAGTTGCTGGGCCATTCATTTGGTCAGAGGGGTTGCATCAGGCGCAATACCTAATTTGCCATCAGGGAGCTTCTAACCCTCATCAATAGTGTCCGATGCTGTTACTTGCCCATCAGATATGATCCCCAACGATTTGAGGGGGAGGTTAATTTTTTGATCATAGCGTTAGCTGAATCAAACCCTTGGGCATTCCAGCTGATGGGGCAGTCTTCATTCCTTTCTGACTACATGGTATCTGACTATCAGACAGAACCCACTTAATTTTTGGTTAATCAATTTTATTTTGGCAATCTTGGTGCAGATTTCCCCAATTAACTGTACTATTTCTGCTGAGGTGAGCGTAGGCACTGGGGGAGGAATTTGAAGCAGAAGAGCTGTTACCCAGCGCTCATCTACCACGTGGGGTAAGGTCGCCCTGGGTAATGAGGGGTACAGCCACCCTCTTTGATACCTTCTTACTTGGGAATGGGAAAAGGGCCAGATCAACAGCCAGGGGACGTTCCTCAGGACTTACATTACCTTTTCCTTTTCCCAAAGGAAAAGTGCCACCACCGGGGAGCTGCATGAGGGCCACATTTTTGTGCGCCTTGGGTAACTTGATTGCCATTACCATTGCAGTTTTTTGGGTTGGTGGGGAGCATTGGGGTGAGATTCATGAAACACTACAACCAGTTCCATACAGTTTCACAATCGTGAGCCTTGACCCAACTGTTCTCATAGGATGGATAACCATTCCAAGCCATGAGATATTGAACAGAACGTCAGGACTTGCGGTATTCCAGTATATTCTCCACCTTGTCCTCTTCCACATCCTCAATGATGATCGGTTCAGGCTCTGTGGGAACTGTACCCTTGAAAGGTGACATCTGGGAAACGTGGAAGATAGGATGTTGTTTCCAGTGAGCTGGAAAGCTTCAACCGGAATGCACCATTACCCAAGGCCTCTTCCACCAAATGGGGACCCAAATGCTTATTTTCAAATTTATGGGAAGGAGCCTGAATTTTTAAATGGCGGGTATCAAGCATAACATAGGAGCCCACTGTTATATTGTGACCTGGGAGCTGATTATAATCTGCAAACTGCTTGTAGTCATCAATATCTTTGGTGAGGTGTTCCCACACCAAGGATTGAGTTGACCTAATGTGTTCAGCGTGATCTGCGGCAGCTTGGACCTCAGGCCACAAACAAGACCTGACCAAAAACTAAGGATTATAACCCAACGTCACTTAATAGGGCAAAAAACCCATAGAAATGTGCGTTCCACTGTTATAAGTGAATTGAGTGAGGGGAAGGTCGTTGGCCCAGGTGTCCTGTGCAGCGTAGCATAGCAACGCAGGTACTGTTCAAGGACATGGTTAACTTGCTCAGTCTGTCCATCAGACTGGGGATGGTACTCTGTGGAATGGCAGGGGGATATTTTGAGGATAGCTAAGAGTTCACTCCAAAACTGTGCCGTGAACTGTGAACCAAGGTCGCTTATGATCTCCTGTGGGAGACCAAACATTGAGAACATGTGACACAAAAAAGGTGGGCGATCTCCTCCGATGTAATTGCAGAATTTCAAGGAATAAAGAGGGAAAATTTATTGAGACGATACACCACCACCATCACCGCTGTGAATTTGTTAAGCAAGGGGAGTTCATTGATAAAGTCCACAGACACCAACGTCCATGGACCTTCCACCTGCTGTAAGGGGTGTAAAAGACCATTTCAACCGGAGCAGTCTGACTTAGCCTGAGCACAAGTAACGCAGTCAGCAATCCAGGACAGAACTTCTTTTGTCAAACTCGCCCAATTGTAGGTCCATTTGATCAAGTCAATGCATTTCTTATTACAAGGATGACTGACCATGGGGGGATCATGATGGCGCGGAATACCTCCATTCTGAAGGAAGGGGAACCCAAACGCATGACAAAAAATAATTTAGGCCCTCCTCCAATGAGTATAGGGAGCGTTTATGCTTCTGGTGAGATAACTGCTCAACCAGCTCCATGCCCTCAGGGCAGACCAATTGACTGGCTAAGACCTGAGCAACCAACGGAGCGTCGGGGTCCAGAACAACAGAAGAAATGACAGGGGGGACAATCGACAGGATTTGGGCAGCAGGAATCACGGTAACGAGATCCACTTACTTCAGATCCACAGAACAGTGGGTGTGGCTGCAGCTGAGGAAATTGGGAAGAACGTTAAGTGCACCTTTTATGAATTCATATTTGAAATCAAAACTACACAAGTCCCAATAAGTTCAGGCTTGCCAATGCGCCAATTTTTAGGGTTTACAAAAGTAAAAAAGAGCCTGGTGGTCCATGCGGACTGTCAACTCATGTTGAGCACCCTGTAACAGATACCTCCAATGAGTTAATGCCCTTGCAACAGCTGCCAACTCCTTGTAATAAATGGTCCAGGACTTCTACATAGAGGTGAACTTTCAGGAAAAATATGTGACTGGGTGTTCCAAGCCATTGTGCTCCTGGAGCAACACCGCCCTCACAGCTACTGATGAGGCGTCACATGCAGCGATATATGGCTTGGTGGGATTGGCATGTTTCAAATTGGGAGGGGACACAAATATCTCTTTAATCGATTTGAATGCCTGTTGGCATTTGGCCATCCAGCGAAATGGTATATTTTTCCCTGTAAGGGAGTGGAGTGGGGCAGAAAGCTGTGAAAGTGCTAGGGAGAACTTTTTTAAGAAAATGATGGTTCCCAAGAAACTCTGTAGTTGTTTCTGGGTAGTTGGGGTTGGCCATTCACGGATAGCATCCAACTTATTGGGAGGGATTGTGTAACCATTTTAAGGATGAGGTTCCCGAGGAAGATAACCTCCTCCTTATAGAACTTGCACTTGGAAGGCTTGACGAACAAGGCTGCCTTATGCAAGGCGGCCACAACTGCTTCCAAGTCAATAGCGTGTTGTTCAGGAGTTGAGAGGGAACCAGAATGTTGTCACTATATGCAACTGCGCAGGTAAACCAGAGGTCACCCAGTACATTGTTGATCATGCATTAAAACATAGCGGGAGCATTCTTCAGCCCAAAGGTCATTATGCGGAATTGAAAAATGCCTCACTTCATCCATATTTCTATTAACCATTCTTGCCCTTCCATTACTCAAATCTGGTCAAATGCATTGACGAGATCCATCTTGGAAAAAACCTGAGATTTGGCAATTGCTTGGCTTATCATCTGGTCTAAAGGCAGGTGGTAGGGATCTGAAACTGTGATTTTATTTAAGTGTCCATAGTCCATGCAGGGGCGGAGGGAACCATCAGCTTTTTTAGCGAAGACAATGGGAGATGCAACTGGCATTGTCTCCTTGAACAACCACCCTTTTTTCAACATATCATCCAACCAAGTGTTGAGCGCAGCCTCCTCCTCTGCTGTGTGGGGATACACCGGGCAGTTGACTCTCACAAACCCACAATTGTACAAAATACACGGTCAAATCTGGTGTGAGGAGGCAGACAAGCCGCTTTTTCAGAATCAAAAATGCTTTGATAGCGCATTAAACTTTCTGGAAAATTGGATGGTATGCCCGTAGGAGAGATGAGGGACGTGATAGAACTGCAACCTTGAGCTTTCTTAAGAGTGCCAATTAGTGTGAATTCACCCTCCAGTTGATCATTATGAATGACAGCATTTTAGACTCCAGGTGGATCTTGACATGTTGCTGGCGCCACCATCCCACTCCTAAGATCAACGGAAACACCAAGTTTGGCATAGCAGAAAAGCGGTCGCAGAATCTGAACTAATGTATTAAAAATGTGACTGGTTGTTGAACCAGTTATGAGGTTTGGGAGTCTGACGATGCAACCATCACCGAAGGACCTGCATCCAGGTCAAGTTCCAATTGCTGGGCCAGTTCTACACTCATAAAATTACCTGCAGCTCCGGTGTCCCCCAAGGCCTCAAAGGAGACATGATGGGACCCAACACTAATCTTCATGGGCAATAAGAAGTAAGCGAAATTCTCTTTATAGGTAGTTGTGGATGAATTCAGTGATACCAAAGAGATGGTAGTGAGGTCAGGGGAAACCGCTAGACTCTTATGGGGGGTAAACTCATTGCAAGTTGGGATATCAGATCCTACTGATATGGCAGAATATCCGTGGCAACTATGGGGTATGGATTTAAAGTTTTGATTGGAACTGGCTTATTGTGGACAGGGATTTTCTTCATAACCTGGTTCAGTTGAAAAGAAGGGCCATTGCTGCGCCAATATTTGCGAAATAGGCGGAAATGGTTAAAAATAATGGTTGGTCAATTATGTCAGTAAAACAGCAAGTAAGAATTAGACTGGCCTGCCAGCCCAGATGCCAGAGCACCCAAACGGCAAACCAGAATGCCAAAGGCACTGCTGCTGGTTTGACAGATATGAAACTGAGAAAGAATCTCACCAAGAACTGCCAGTGAGCCAGAATCTCATATAGGCACATAATAAAATACCAGATGAGTACAGCCGTTAACCCCTGAGGGGTGCATGAGGGTTGGTGGAAAAGGCGGTTTATTTTTGGCATGAAAACAAAGTTTTTGAGAAAGGATTTCTAATAGAAATTGGGAAAGAAAAATTGACCAACAATTTTCTCAGTACAATGTGACTGATTAAATAGTGGTCAATTTAGAGGGGAAACAAGCCATGATGTTGGAGATACCTCCAAGATGACTGGAATAACTTTAGATAAAGTTTTGATATCTCAGTCAAATGATATGATAAAATTCATGTTGAGGATTTATGAATTTTTAATTGACCAATGTAAGACTCTTCAGAGTTATAGGCCTCCTATGACAGATGAATTCAAGCAATCTGAAATGACCAAGAATTTGAAGGGGCTGGGCCCTCATTATAAAGGTCGATCAAATCTAATAATCGCTCTAACAGATCTGACCATCATAGATTGTTTTACTAATAGTGATAATCAGCAATATTGGTCATCTGTTAGGAAAAATCTACCCTGAGTGCATCAAGGAAATCCTTGCGTAAACCCACTAAATCTTCCCCTATAGATATCTCTAATTTTTAATTAATAAAGGACCAAAAAATCTTGTCTCGCGTAGCAAAATTTTGGTCTATCTTCTTACTGGATTCAGTACCTCTGATTGGAATTTACTATAGCAACGGAACTAATAACTTCATTGTACATTGACTTGATCTTTGCTAGAGCCACGGAACTTATAATTTTGTAGCCTTCATAGTGCCTGCTTATAGAATTTCTCACAAAATTCCATTACTGGTGCTCCCTGCCAGGTCTGCTTCCGAGGCTACCTGGTGAAAACATACTTTCACGCCAATGAATATGTCTAGTGAAGAGAGCCCCTCTTCTGAGGAATCTATGAGTATTACATGATGGGTACACTCCAACAGGCAGGATCTGCCTTCCGCTACTACCAATAATCTGCAATTTCAAGCTTCTATGGACTTGTCCATTGAAGGCCTGGACCAAAATAATTATCAGATTCAAGCCGCAAATGTAGAGGAGACTGTCAAAGGCTTGATATGGGGAGCTATTTAACCTGGTGCTCGCCCTAATTGTGATCAAGCATCTAAAGTTGCTAAAATATGTTAACCTTATACAACCTAGTGGTGTTACAGCCTACCAAAGTGGGCTTGGATAGGACTAAACAGTACCTCCAATATTATGTCCATTCTGCTATTCACCATGTACTTTAGATTTTGGGGTTGCATCATCTCAAAATCCAGCGCCAGTTGACTCTGGCCCAACAATTTCACTCTCAGCTATCCTCATTCTATGAGACAGCGTCTAACTTTGGAAGGGATAATCGGAAAGCTATTCTTGATATTCGATAAGAAATTAATAATATCCATAACAAGTTGGTGAGCTTTGACAATGGAGTTGTAGGATACATTGGACAAGAAGTATCTCAACAAGTTAAAGATGTCACCAATCTTATTCACCACTGTATCACTTCCCTGGAGGCTGAAATCTCAATCCAAATGGACCAATTGTGGGTTGAGCATAATAAGTGCTTTGGTGAGCTTAACAAGTTAGTCCAACATCTTGTTCAACTGACGGGTAATGTCAGCGAAGGTGTACCTGGCCCTGTTGGTCCTCCTGGACCACTGGGACCACCTAGCTCCCCATCGGTAATCCTGGGACCTCTGGGTGAATGTGGTCCTTCTGGTTTGGTGGGTCAACAAGAGCCACCAGGACCAGCAGGTCAAGATGGATCACAAGGACCTCCGGGACCTCCTGGTCCCCCTGGTTCCTCGCTTTCAATGGCCAATCCCAAATATTTGAATCTGTTAGCTTCACAAGTTTAAGTGTTGGAAACTCAAATTTTAAGCCCTAGATCAAGGATGTTTTTATCCTTGGAAGGCCTTCCAACCAACCCAGACTACTCCTTAATCAACTTACTGGATGGTATTGAGAATGTGCATCATCTATACAATTTAAATCAAACTATGCAAGATACCCAGTTCACTATGTTGACCATGTCCATTGACCGGTTAACTGCAAAATGTGAAGTACTCGAGGCCAAGCAAGCTGAGATGATTGCTGCAATTTTTAATTTAAACTGAGCACCTACATATGACCATCTTAGTCAATGGGTTCAAAATCTACAAGATGACTTGAACCACTCAAGGCAACAGGTTGATCGAGTTCCCCCTGCTGCCCAATTTACATAGTCTAAACCCTCCGAGGCTGAGTTGGTCAGGGTATTGGGTGTACAAGTCTTGAGGATAGAAAACACCCTTTTCAAACCTAACTTCAAGGATAAGTTTAAACTGGGTGAAGGAAGCATCCATTCTTTTCTTTTTGTGTATGAACGCGCCATGGATGGGACTACTGATCATCAGAAGGTCCGTCATATTACCTCTTGCCTAAGCCAGTTTGCATAAGAAATCATGGTTCCTCATCTCAAGGTCTGTACTACTTGGGCTCAAGTGAAAACCACCCTCATTAAGGAATTTGGGAGTGACCAAATCCTCGCCAACCAAAAGAAGACCTTTATGAATATTCAAATCAAACGAGGAGAGTTTATCCAGGAGTTCGCCAAGCAATTCTACCATGAGGCCCAAACACTTCTCACTTGCAACTGGATCACCATTGATGATGCTATATCAGCTGTACTGAGTGCATTCACTTCTCATACTCAGTTACTATTACATTTGAAGTCCCTAAAACGGAATTTCAACTCTATTGTTGACATCAAGGAAGCACTTATGGAGATTTACAATGGGGTGGTACATCCAACCTCCTCTAATAACCCTCATACTTACATCCATGCAATGCCACCTAAACCCAAGTCCAAACTGAAGAAGGAGCTGTGCACTTATTGTGGTCTTGTGGGTCATGTGGTATCTCAATATTGGAAGAAGAAAGCTGAGGAGTCTAAAAAAGAGGAGTCAGCATAGGACATGAGGCTCCTGTGCTGACCTACCTCATGTGCCTCCGTTGAAACCTATTGATTCTTCTACCAATTGTTATGTGGTATACGCTCCTGATGAGCTTGATATCCCAGATGAACTATCCAACAAAGACACTATTTCTGTTTATGCTTCTTCTTCTAATTCTATTCAATCAATTAATCCCTTGGTGTTTTCTATCCCAAACTTTGGCACTGATGTGACCTGGGTGGAAGTCATCGTGCATAAGGTAAAAGTTTTGGCTATCATTGATACAGGATCGCCCATCAATGTACTCTCGTCCAAACTTATGAAGAAGATCAAATTGGCGCCAGACTTGAACCATTCCCAAGACTATAGAGCCGCTGGACCTTCCTACACTAAATCTATAGGAGCCTATTCCTCTCTTCTGATGCGCTTTGGGAAGCTGGTTGTGTCAGCCCCTGCAGTGGTATTAGATAACAACTGCTACGATCTGCTGTTGGAACTAAGTTTCTCACCAATTTTGATTTGACCATAAATCCTAAGGACAAATACCTTTCTTTAATCGGTTACTGAGTGCCTCTAATTTTACATGATGTTCCCAGTACCAAGGGCAAACTTAAGCGACGTGTCTGCTTACAGGAATTCCCCACTTCTATCGCATGTCTGGAATACCAAATCCTGGGTCCAAGAACTATACTTCCACTTCCTTCATTTTATGCCACCAAAGGAATGCCGCTATATTCTAACTCTCCAATTACCATTCCTTTAAAGCTCAAGTCATCATTGATATGGGAGTTCAAGTATTTGTACCCAGTGATCATGTGTTAGAGATCTTCGGTAATTAAAATCCTTCTCATTTGGAGGCTTTACCTTGCCCTGGTATACTTGATCCTGCCTATGATGGGACTGTTTTAGTTCTATTGGCTAATATCACCTCTCAACCTATGCGATTGAATCGCAATAATCCCATCGCCTATGTGAGGCCTACTCCTGTGAGTGACTTATTGTCTGTCTCAGGATGTGGAGATTTTCACGAATTTAGGCTGGAAGATCCCCCTATCATTGCTAGAATTGACATCAAATTTTGGGATTCTCTTACTTCAGAACAACAGCTGGAAGCTGAGGCTCTGATTGAAGAATATGCGGATATCTTTGCCTAAGGTCCTGGAGATTTTGGACTAATGAAAGAGTTAAAGCATCAGGTTAAAACTGGGGATACTCCCCCTATCCGAGCTTGACTAGAAGCAAGTCCAAAGTTGAGGATGCTCAGGTTTCAGTAGAGCTGAAACAAATTCTTGATGCTGGACAATTAACGCCTTCTAAAAGTCCCTGGACTTCCCCTCTACTACTCATCCAAAAGAAAGATGGGGGCCACCGAGTAGTTATGGACTATCATCAACTCAATGCTGTTACTCATAAGGATTCTTATCCTCTTCCTCATATATATGATTCCTTGAGGCTATTGTCTAGGTCCCAATATGTCTTGGCTATGGACCTTGCAAGCGGTTATTGGCAAATTGATCTTGCACCGAAAGACTGTCAAAAATGTGTTTTAATTTCTAGTGAGGGGTTATTTGAGCCCACTCGTATGCCTCAGGGGCTTTGCAATGCCCCTGCTACTTTTCAACGAGCCATGGATGGCTTGTTTGGGGATTTGAACCTTTCTTGTGTTTTAGTTTATCTAGATGATGTTACTGTTTTTCACACACTTTTAACGAGCATTTGGCTAATTTGAAGGAAGTTTTTGGCCAACTGGGTCGTTCCTTACTTAAGCTTAAACTATTGAAGTGTGCCTTTTTTTAGACTGAGATGGAATTTTTAAGGGCATAAGGTTAATTGCGAGGGCATTTTACCCTTATCTAATCAGGTACAAGCTATTTTGGACATGCCTGTTCCCAAAAGCTTGCGTGATATTCAAGTGTTTTTGGGATGGTTGATTATTACTAACAGTTCATTCTTCATTTTGCAGAGATTGCAGAGACGCTAGTTTACCTTTTGCATAAGGAAGTCCCCCTTGTATGGGTAGAATCTCAGCAGCAATCCTTTGATCTGTTGCACCAAACCTTAATGAGTGCACCCATCTTATCCCATCCTGACTTTTCAAAACCCTTTATACTATTTACTGATACCAGTGATATTGCTATTGGAGCCATTCTGGCTCAACATGATACAAATCTTGTCAATCACCCCATCGCATACTATAGTAAAACTCTTTCTAAGGCCAAACGCAATTATAGCATTACCGAGAGAGAATGCCTCGCTCTTTTGGCTGCTATCAAGCATTTCTGCCCTTATCTATATGACAAGCATTTCACCATTGTGATGGATCACGCTACCCTGAAGTGGTTGCAGCAATAAGGATCCTGATGGGCACTTAGCTAGATTGGATTTGAAGCTAAAAAATTATGATTTTACCATTCAACTTCGCGCTGGGGCTATGCATCAAAATGCTGATGGCCTTTCATGATTGCCTATCTTAACGTTATTCTCTGCAGAGGAGGATCACATTTATGACCTGATTGGTAAACCTGAGCTCTGTTTCCGTGAATCTAAGGATGTTATCTCGAAGTTACAATCCTTAACTGAAGACACTCAGGTCAAAGATGAATCACTATATAAAAGGTCAGGATCTAAGTGGTTGCCCTTTATTCAGCCCTCTGCGAGAACTGACACTATCATGGAGGCCCACTAAACTATAGGTCATGGATCTGTCGCTAAGACTTTCCAATGGTTAAAAAATCATTGTTACTGAGATAACATGCTGGAATCTGTGCATGATGTGCTGGAGTCATGCCTTAAGTGCCAACAACAACGTGGAGGAAATCTGATGTTCCAACACCAAATTGTAGGACCTTCCAAACCCTTTGCTAATGTGAGTATTGATGTGGTAGGTTCTCTTTCTACAGCCACCTATGGACATTGATATATTTTGTTAGCTATTGACCATTTTTCTAATGGATTGAAGCTTTTTTAGTTTCCACGGTCACTGTCAAGGCTACGGCGTCATTTTTTTTAAACAAGTTCTCACCAGGCATGGCAGCCCAAAAGTCCTTTTATCAGATAATGGGACCAACTTCATTTCTCAGGTAGCAGCTGAGCTTACCAAATTAATGGGTACCTACCATTCCTTCACGTTCCCATATAATCCCTCCACTAATGGTGCCATCGAATGAGCAAATGGTACCCTAGTAACCATTCTTCAAAAAATGGCTTCCAATGATTATAGTAGATGGAACCTCTACTTACCTAGTGCGATGTTAGCCTATAGAGTTAGCTACCATCGTATTATTGGAATGTCTCCGTTTAAAGCTTTATATGGTCGGGAGCCTGTCCTCCCTTCAAGTGTACAACCTATACTTGAAGAAGCTACCCCGCAAACCACTGATTTAGCAATGAGGAGACTGGCAGATGAAATAATCTGATTACAAGCATTAGCTTCAAGTTCTCTTTTGGCTACCACCTTGAAGGAAGGAACCTGGACCAATGCTAGTAGACCTACGTTGCCAGAATATCAAGTTGGAGATCTTGTACTCTTCTACCACCATAGGCCAGGAGGAAGAATTCATAAACTGGACCCCTTATGGGCTGGTCCTTATTGTATTATCTATCGTTGGAATGTTGAATACTCCATTACCACTATTGATACTGGTACTGTTATCAATAGAGTGCATAGTAGGTTTCTTTGCAAATTTGTACCCCCTAGGCAAGACCTTGAGGGAGACATTGTTGGAGATACCTCCAAGATGACTGAAATAACTTTGGATCGAGATTTGATATCTTGGTCAAATGATATGATAAGATCCATGTTAGGGATTTCCGATTCTTCAATTGACTGACATAAGACTCTTCAGAGTTATTGGCCTCCTATGATTGATGAAACCAAGCAATCCAAAATGATCAAGCATTTTGAAGGGGCTGGGCCCTCATTAAGGAGTCGATCAAATCTAATAAGCGCTCTAACAGATCTGACCATCATATTTATTTTACTAATAGTGATAATCAGCAATATTGGTCATCTGTTAGGAAAGATCTTACCCTGAGTGCATCAAGGAAATCCTTGCGTAAACCCACTAAATCTTCCCCTATAAATATCTCTAATTTTTAATTAATAAAGGACCAAAAATCTTGTCTCACATAGCTTAATTTTGGTCTATCTTCTTGCTGGATTCAGTACCTCCAATTGTAATTTACTATTGCAATGGAACTAATAACTTCATTGTACATTAACTCAATCTTTTCTAGAGTCACAGAACTAATACTTTCATAGCCTTGTAGTGCCTGCTTATAGAATTTCTCACATAATCCCAATACAGTATCAGGTCCCACAAGTTCAACCTAACGGCAAATTGTTTGGGAATGGGGAACAAATAATTTAACTGGAAACTGATATCAAAGAATTTGGCAGCAGGCTAAGTCGCTGTCAGTTTAACCTCAATGTCTGAACTGAGGCTCAGGTATGTTTCAGACACTTGGTGTGACAGTGTTTAACCTGATGAGCAGCGGGAATCCCTTATGGCCACCCCACATAGGGGTGAGCCATTTGGTTGGGAACAGGTTCAGGACGCCCAACCTGCCCATGCCCAGTTGCTGAGCTGTTCGTTTGGTCAGAGGGGTTTCATCAGGTGCAATGCCCAGTTTGCCAGCAGGGAGCTTTGAACCCTCATTGATGGTATCTGATGCTGTTACCTGCCCATTGGGGATGATCCTCACAATTTCAAAGGGGAGTTGATTTTTTTTGATCATATCATTAGCTGAATCAAAACTATCAGGCATTCCAGCTTATGGGGCAGTCTTCATCCCTTTCTGACTACATGGAATCTGACTATCAGACAGACTCTCACTCAATTTCAGGTCAATCAATTTCATTTTGGCAATCTTGGTACATATTTCCCTGATAACTGTACCAGCTCTGCTGAGGTGAGCGTGGGCACTGGGGGAGGAATTTGAAGCAGAAGAGCTATTACCCAGCGCTCGTCTACCATGTGGGTGAGGTCGCCCTAGGTAATGAGGGGTACAGCTACCCTCTTCAATACCTTTTTACTCAGGAACGAGAAAAGGGCCTGATCAACAGCCAGGGGATGTTCCCCAGGACTTACAGCCCCAAAGCCAAACGCCGAACCATTCCACAGTGACCATCAGCTTGCAGTAGAAGCAGTGGCCACATCAGATTGCTGTCCCCTTCACAAAGATGCTGCTAAATCAGTGGCAGTGCTTGCGGGAGGAATTCCACCTCCTATTATCCCCAAAAATCTTACTCCAAAAAGTAAAATTAACATAAAACAACTACACAAAAATGTCACCAATGCTATCTAGAACGTGTTACCTGTAGCACGGAATCCAAAAGCTAAGATTACCTGAACCAACATTGAAATGTTCATTAAATTACCTGATACTTAAATTAAAGCTTAAAAAGCTTTAGCTGAATATATTTCTGCCTTTTTATGGTTGGCAGTTACTCAGAAGTACCAATCATCAGGATATTGAACCACATACCGCTGATGTCCTGACGCCTCTGCTATTCGCCTTGACATGCACCCTACTCTGGGAAGAGATAGCAGCTGCAGAAGATGAGCCCCCTATCCCCCTCCCCTTCTGCCATGGAGGTATAAGCGGTTTCCGCTGCCTACCTGGTTGGTTGTTTTGTTCAGTGTGATTCATTCAATTGCTGTTTTAGGTGTTTTGTTTGAATCAATTAGTTACGTTATTATTTTAGTTTAAGTTTTTAGTTTAGTAATGTCCGTCCCCTGGTTGGTTTATTTTGGTTAAATAAAAATAGATTAGACAAACATAATAATATTATATTGCTATCATAAAGTAGTTTGCTTCTTAAATCAAGATATAACCCTTGCAAAGGGCACCAAACGCACACTCAATAAGTAAAGCAGTACATACACATGCTTATTTTATATAAAAGTATGCACAAGATGTTAACTAATTGTGCACATTTTCATATTAGTTTAAAAACTTTATATCTATATTCAAACAAGATAATTGTGATTTTGCCTTTTTAGAAAAATGATGATCTACTATGAAAAAAATTCATAAAGGTATTAATAATAATTGGTAGTATTAAAATGATGTCTTATTAAGGGGTGGAAGGCGAGTCGGTAAGGGCGTATGGCTACCAACATGAAGGTTGCAGGTTTGATTCCCGCCCATCGCACATCAATTGGGGTGCCAGCCAAAGGAAGCTATTGGCGGTTAGTAGGTCTAATAACACGAAAACCTTGCCCATGACATAACCAGAAAAATTTGAGTCCTGATCCAGAGGTGGAAAAACTTTCTTTGACGGAGTTGACCCTGTTCAGGTTTCATGTCATTTCTTTCTTTCAGTAATGTCTGTCCCCTGGTCAGCTTGCCTCAGTTAAATAAAAAAAAGATGTCTCATAAACCCATTTACTCATTTTTTCCAATGCTCCCACTTGTAAGGCAAAGAGCTTTTTGCCCTTTAAGTGTAAATCTGAAAATAAAAATCTATAGGATCAATTTCGCTATCTAATTTAGACAGAGATCTTTAGGAGTTTTTAATCCTCTATATATGAATTGGGTAAGGTGGTATTTCTCATATTACCCTGATATATGCAAAACTATTCTAGGCATAGTTGTTTGATCACATATGTGATTCTTTAATATCTAAATCACAAACTTTTATCATATTACCCCAACACAGACTTAATAGGTAATTTATAAAAGTTATAAATTATATTGCAGTGTTATGTACCAATTTTAAAATATAATTCTCTTGGTGGCCTATCCTATTCAGTTCCTATACTACATTTGCTTAACTTATAGATATTTTTGTTTAATTATCTTAATGTGATTCAATACTAGACATATGCAGATGCCAATTTCATTTATTAGCAGATTTATTGACAACTTTACGGTTCAAATTTTTGTCATAGTTGAAACCTTAGCATTATTATAAAACCTGCTGTTTTTGTGAAGCTTTTGTCTCTATATTATTGTGATATAATATCAAAATATAGCATATTATATAATTTGAGTTCTTTCTTGACCCATTGAAGTTGAATTAACAGCTTACTCCACACTGTCACAATAATTTCTCATTCATAATTTCATTGACTCTATTTTTTCTATATTTTGGTATTTAAGGCTTTTGGCGTTATATTAACATGTTGTTTCTTATTAGATAAATATTTTGATTACATAATTCATAGCAATTTTTTCAGAGTCTGTGATCCAGTCCTTACAGCTTCTCATTAAGTTACTAATATACCTTCAATAAAAACATCTCTTTGTAGTTCTATTATAGATGCCCTTATAAATTATATAAACTACTGGATGTCAATATTTTCTAAGAATAAAGGTTAAGCATTCAGATATGAATAAATGTAAAAGCAGAAATTTAGGAAATTATATATATTTTCCCACAATATATTAAGAAAAACATAAACAGAGTGATCCAAGAGAGAGTTATAGCAAGCCCTAGTTATGGAAATGGACAATAACTGAAGTTAGTAATTCTTTACCCTCTGGAAGAATTGAGAAATTAAGTTAAAATGGACCAGGGTTAATAAGCTGCTGATGTGGTAAATATAACTATATACAGAATGATTTTGATTAGTAAATAAATTTGATATTGAGCTAGTAGTATCTAAATTTAAACTTAAATTGTTATCAACCATGACATCTCATAGAATTATCACATCCTAATCTTATGCTAAAATAAAAAACGCTAGAGTTGCACTGCAACCTAATCTAGATATTACTTCTAAAAAATAAAGTTTTAAGGAAGGCGCTGAGAATTCACTGCCAAATGGGAAGGCACATATGGACACAAATCATAAATAGCTATCTCCATTGTTATGTGAAGCTCATACAATTGGGAGCATGGGAATATAAACTAGTAGCATATAACTTAAATGGTGATACTACTAGATCATAACACTGAATGAAAATTTGTTAGTATCTTAATGTCAAATTATTTTTAGCACTAGTGGTGTCTAACTCAAAAGTTGGAGCTTCCATGCATCTTTATTTGCAATGAGACAAATAAAGGGATTATTGTAAAGGAAATCCTAATATAGCCCCTAAGTTATCAGCCTAGGAAGCCATATCAGAAGGTGAGGAAGTTTTGGGGAACCTTTTGTCCAGTGCCCGCTTTATCTGGCAGACCATGGTAGACAGCATAGGGGTTGGGGCATCAGCTACATATGGCATAAGGAGGTGTTATTGGGGGTTTTCTTCATTAATGAGGCCAGCGGTGTCCATCACCTCAACATATTAAGCAGATTGATGCTCAGCGAAAGTGATGAGAGTAGGCACACAAGTAAATGATTTAATGCGCTGGCAGGTTTGGGGATAATTTGTGTCAAAAAATAAGTTTTTGCTGTGTAGATGCAAGCACAGCTTGCTCCAAAAGCAAGCTCCTCAATTTCTATTTTGCATCCTCATCAAAATCATGGGGGAAATTTGGGATGGGAATACCCTCAACAAGGGGTTTCATCTCTCCATGGAGATGTTGGTGGAGGAGGGTGTTGGCGGGAGCAACTGCTGCTTCTACCGCCATTTTGTTAATATTTTTATAATTGGTAAAAACGTTTTTAGATCAAAAATAGTTGAAAGTGAATCAGGAGGATTTACAAAAAAATCCTTTAAGGTGAAATCAGGCTTAACATTATAAGACTGATCCATATCATCAATCCATTTGGGTGCTTTGAATGGATTTAAATTGGCTAATGCTGGCCAGCCACTGGAGTCAGTGCATTGGCGGATCCTGATTGGCTGTTAACAGTTGAACATGGCAGCTCATCCAAAACAGTCTCAACCATTAGCTCAGGATTCTGTAATTCTGATAAATTTTCAATGGCTGCTGCTTTGAAAGCATTGCTATAATTAGCTGAGGTTGGTTTCAGGAGGAACGTGTCCCAATTGAAAAAATTTGGTGAGGCAGCAGCTGGCCCAATGCCAGAAGGAGGAGCAGCGGAAGTGGCAGAGGTGGAAGCCATGAGGAACTTGTGCTTTAATTGTATCATAAAAAGCACAAGGGGCATATGGCGCGGCCATTATTGACATGCATCCAAGAAGGTTGATCAAGTGCAGATCTGATCACCATGAAGGGGGAATTGCGAGGTGGGTGTCATAATAGAAATGGCGGATCATTGCAAAGGCACTTGGTCCTGCCAACCAACCCACCCCGTTGGGAACCACAAACTGTAAGATGGGGTCTGCGAAATAAATGGACAAAACCTCCATCAGTTCATGGTGAAGGCATTCAGGGGAGTTAAATAACGGCAAACTGGCAAACTGAACCACCAAAGTGGCCTTTTCTGGGAGCTGTGTGTGAACTTTGGAATAAGGATTTTTTGTAAATTATTGGCAGCTTAGATGCTGCTGCCACATCAGCTACTGAACAGAAGCCAAGGTCAAAATACCCATTAAAGGGGTGGAAGTGGATATAGCTGGCAGGTTTAAAAAACGTCATGGCCATCTCAATGATGGCCGCACTAGCATATGGGAAAATATTCTCATATTTGACCTGGAGGCTAAAATTCAAATTTCTCTGTGGGAGTACCAAAAGGATCCATAGCACCTCTTGGAAGCTTGCGAGGTGGTGAGCCAAGTCCCAAGGGGGACATAACGCCCAGTAGCGTTGGAAGGGCTAGCAGAGCCATCCCAAGCGCTTCAGTGTTGGCTGGAAAATGTCAGATGGTGGCGCACCACCACCCCAAGATGGGGCAGCAGGCGTCAATTACTCAACATTGGTAAGTTTTAGCTCATTTGAGTGGTCATTTCTTGTATTTTTAAAAAAATCAGAATTTGGCTTTGATTTAGGTATCAAAATGAAAGAAATATCAGAATGTCAAAATATTCACAAAGGACTTTTTTGTTTTATGCATATAGAAATACTCAATTTTTCTTAAATGAGGATCAGTTATTAATTTAAAGTTTTTATATCTTTTTATAATTTAACTGACTCTTTTATACTTGCGTCTTACTTTTGAGCGATTTTGAAAAACAGCTAATTTTAACCACTGTCTCATCGCATCAATTTTCCAATTTTTGTCCTCAGATCCACTTCCTGCTGCCCCAGTGTGAGGAAGCGGTGCTCCACTCACTAGCGTTTACCACCCAGCAGGCAAATTCATGTGGACTGGCTCATCCAGTCTGCCAGCTACTATCGTTGATTTATCCCTTCAAGGGACTTAGCACTCCACCTTGCACGAGGTCACCAAACCTGCCCCACCCCCTAGCCCTACCTTAATCAATATCCACTTTTGCGTCCATGTCAAGTATGGACGCCTTTTCCCATATGCTGACAAAGTGTTTTATGAGCTGGCAATGGCCACCTTTGCTGCAGCAGAATTTATTGACTTCCGCCCTTACAAGGTCTACTTTGATATTGGCTTCCCCACTGAAGAGGACGCAGCTGCTAATGCAGCAACGCCCCTAATTTACAAAAACACACCCATTACCACCACTCCATCATGTTTCTCTGATAATACCACACTTATGGTGATTTTTCAAAACTTCCCTCACAACTTCCCCCTCAAACACTTTATAGGGAATAGGTATCAGGGCTGTCCACTTATGGTACAGACCCCATCCTCCAATTCCTTGTCTCAAGTAGTGCTGAGCGCCTAGTGACACCTTTGGAAATGGCCATCATTACCCCCCCTCACCAGCTAACCATATTCCAGCACATCCCACTGCACGCCTAATTCCCATCCGCACCAGACCATTTCTTTTGGGCTTGCATTGACAACAACTGCGCGGTTTGCCCACTCTGCTATGAGTTGGACATACCAAAAAAGCATGTCAATACAATTCAAACCCTGCAAACACAGCCAACTTCACCCATGAGACCACACCAACAGCGTTCAAATGGGTATTTTTGGCTGCCCCCACCCCCAGGCTGAGAGCTTAATGAATCAGAAGCAAAATCTAGCAACCCAAGCCCAAGCTGGTTAATTTACACCCATGCCAAACAATCAGGAGCAGTTTTGGATCAATACTCAATCCAAAAATATTCCCACCCTAATCTTACCTAACCACAGCCACCTATCACCAAATCAATCAAGGTCAACTAAAATCCCTGGGACTTATTGGATGTGGTGACTGAATATGGTGAAATTTTTGCACTACCAGGTGATCCAATTGATTTAGAACCTTATCTGAATTCAATTTTTGATGCCTCAGCACTGCCCAACCAATATGTCCCTAAATCCAATGCTACCCCTTTCCAAAACAACCACCAGCTTTCTGAGACTGTGGTGGCCTCACACAAAAATCACTTTCTTCATAAAGCCATGTCAGAAACTGTTGCTGAATTTAAGTAAGGGCTGCACATCATACCGTTCCCCCTGATTTCCCTGATACTGAAAAATGACAAAATCAAACGCCTCAATGAAACTGCCACCCCCGCTGTCAAACATGTCTCTGAACTGGCAGATTTTTCCCCATCCACACATGTCACCAGTGCCAACATTAAGAAATTAGTCCAGCTTCCAGATGCCCACATCCAAGCTGAACACCATGTTGCCAACTTCATAGAGGCTAAGCTCAAGGCTCAAATTGCAAAGTTCAACCATTATCTATTTCACCTTGACCCTCATCCCACGGATGTCCCAACCCCTTACTATAAGCATTAGTCCGCTTCTTCAATGCTGAACCCAATGATCCGCCTGATCCCCCTTCCCCTCTGCCATGGTGGGATAAGCAGCTCGCCTCTGTGCTACAGGCAGTTTTTTCTCATTTTTTTGCGCCTTGATGCTTATTTATGGCAGTCAGCTGATGTTTTGGTAGGATTAGTTTTGGAGTTTTTGTTTCAGTAATGTCCGTCCCTTGGTTGGCATACCTCAAATAAAAATCAAAACATAATTTAACTGAAATTTTCTTTTAACAGTTTGTAAATAGTTAGAACATAGAACGCCAGTAACAAGTCTGTGATCATTCAAGAGAAAGAGAAATAACAGTATTTTCTTGTAAGGTAAGTGTCATGGGGTTTTCTGCTAATAATACTAGGCTTTATAAAATATTATGCTGGTGGTTACTCGAGGTAACTCTTAAGTCTACTTCACAGATTCTGATGTGCATGTTGAAATATATTATTGATATGAATTGACTGGGTTGACAATAATATGAAGATTTTTATCCTAATTGAGATTTTAACAACTAACTTCTATTGTCCTCAACGCTATACTGGAGCTCGCTCTCCTTCTATCCTTGAGGTACTTCTGAAAAGCAGTGGGACTTCTCCCTCTTAATCTTCCTTCTGATGGAACTTAACCTATTAGCAAGTTCAGAGGTTCTCTCTTCCTTTCTTAATGCAGTAGCCCACGGATATCTTGACAGCAATAAATAAACAAATGGTATCAGAACCTTCACCTCTAATTCAAAGAGCAGAAATAAACTGAATATAACAGTATAAATTACTATAAGTCTTCAAAGTCTATCTTTGAGTCTGTCAATGCTGCTTTGATTAGTATAGTCACAGGTGGTTATTTATAGAGTAATACAGCGCCTAATTCTTCCATCGGCGCCCCAATAGGAAATAGGAAATAGCAGCTGTTGTCAATGTATTAACCCTCTGAAGTCGCCTCAAATGATGATCTTCCTCACCAGTCTAGCCAGATTTTGCCGCTGACTTGAATGTAACCCCTTCTGGGTTAAATTAGATAAGGTGTCCCACCGCCTTTGCTCAACCCCAGCGTATTATCTTTATTAAACTAACATCCTAATTAGGTAATATCATTTTCCTAATAAACAACAGGTCATATTACCTAAAAGGTTAACTTGCAAGTTGCCACTAGAAGCGTCATCAATGCCCAGAAAATAATAAATCCCTTAGTTGATTGGTGACAAACTCTAAATTTAATCTTTAATATAATTAAATTATCAATGATTAAGTTGATGATTAAATCACTTGTTAATTGTCAGGGATTATCTTTAATGGAAAATCAGTAATCTGGCGGAATTAATCCTGATGGACTAATAAATATCCTATTAGGAATTATGTTAAACAATAGTTATCAGCACTATGATAACTCTCATCCACTAAGGTAAATCACCTCATTGGATAAAGCAGATGGTTTTATTATCAATTAAGCTGGATTATGTTGGCATACTAAAAAATAACGCATCCCCCTCTTGATTAAATTATTTAGCAATATAGATTTTTGGAGCAAATGCTGCTTCATTACTGGCCTGAGTTCACCATCATGATATAAGTTCAATTTATCTAGTCCTTATCCTTTTTCCTTGCTCAATGCATCTCTGAGTGTTCCTTCTCCTTATCAAGTTTCCTCTTAATATCCTTCTCGCTTTCACCTATTTTGAATGGTTATACAGTCTCATGACATACAAGTTATTTTGGTCGTTTTTGCTGATAATATGTTTGGAGAACTTGTATTTCCTAAGGTTGGGCTTCTATGTTTCCAGTTCGTTTAATGGATATTTTTGGTCAGCTTCACCAATTCCTTAGCTCCTGTACTCCTCCAGGCTGGGTTTTCATTTTTTGTCAGAGCGGATAGTTTTCCTTATGCCTCTTCACAGTGGATTCAGTTTCAACACAAACTGATCTTGCCAAGCATCTTTATTAATATTATGCCTCTTTAAAAAGTATCCAGTTTCAACATAAGCTGATCCTTCCGACTTTCATGGTCTTCTTTGTTTCCATCATAATTCATCAATACTTTCGTCATAGTTCATCTCCTTCTTCCCACTTGACAATGGAATGTGAGATCACCGCCAAATTTTTTTGATCATAGCATTAAAGACCAATATTATCAATTTTAAAACTTTTTGATTTTAGATTTTTAAAAATAATCTCCTTATAATATATATTTTTCATATCTTTTTATGTTTTAAATTATTATATGTATGTATTTTGCAATGGTACTTAACCTATTATCAGTAGGTACAGAGATCCATCTTTTCTTTTCCAACTATTCTGGCTCAGAGGTCATTTTGAATTCACCCAGCAATCATGGCTCAGAGGTCCACTTTTTGAAATTTTTTACCAATAATTTTGGTTCAGAGGCCCCCTCCTGGGACTTATCAAGTAATTATGTTTTACCACCCCTCTTGAGATTTAATTAATACAATGGAATCTAACCTATTATTTGTAGGTTCAGCGGTTTGATGGAAACATTGAAATTATTATCACACATCCAAAAATAAAATTATTTAATATGAACCCGCTTCATTATACAACCAGGAGCAATGTTCTTCAGCATATAGACATCTCTCGCCAACTTGGTGATAATCTTATATGGTCCCATATATTAGACCTTCGTTCCTGGTTTTTTACTGATTTTGTCAGGTCCTAATATTAATTCATCTTTTGACAGCTGGCACTTGATTCCTCTGATATCATAATAAGCGACTTTATTGCCAATTGCCGGTTCTATTTGAACATATTCATCATTTTTCTCTGTAAATTTCTTCTCAATCTTATTTGATGCCCTTAACACTTAATTTAATTCTACTAACAAATCAAGAAATGATCCTTTAATTGCGCAGATTGGTATGGTAACGTTAGCTTCATTCAACTTTGACATGAGTTGATTATCATTCTTGTTGTTCTTGCATTTTCTATTAATTGACTAGCATATGGCTGAGCAACCTTCTTCATGATTTCTGGATTGATAGCCTTCATTTTAAACTTCACTCTAATGATAACATTTATGTTTGACATTGTATCTTGATAAAGTGGATCCTCACATAGGTCCTACACAAATAAATCTGAGGTATTTACTCCATCTGGGCAGATATCCAGCAGATCAGGTTTTCTTGCAGTTCTAGATTGTTCCGCATATAGACTGTTAAACCTTTTCACAACTCTTGAGCAGTTTCTTTCTCCTCTTGAAGCAACACAAGATCACATATTGCCTTGTATCCTTCCCCAATTTTAGGTGTCAAAATGTCTAGTCTCATAACTTTTCTGATAGTGAATTTTCAATTTTTCTGTAAATTTGATACATCAGGTTTCTTCCCGGTCTTGACTCAATTAGATAATTGGAAAATTTATTATTTTCCCATCATTAAATTCCGCCATAATCTGATCCTCACCAGCCAGAATTTCTTCATAAAAATTGGTTAGGCGCATAGAACATCAAGTCTAATATCTTCATATAGTCCACCACTTATGATGTGGAATTCTGATTAGTCAGCACCAAACCATGGCGCAGTGAAGATTTCTGTAGGGATGAGTGCCACTTGCATTGCTATCCATGCATTAAAATATTATTATACTTTTGCACTAGCCATAACTTCAATTTTTATTAAAATTGGTTGGTGAAAGCTGCATATGGTTCATCTTTTCCAAACTAAATTCCCATAAACTCTTGTTTACAGGAAACCCACCATGTAGGACTTCCAAACTCAGTCCTTATTGCTTCTTTAGCGTCTTTGTACATCCAATTATCCCCATTGAGATGGGGGCAACACCAGATTTCTGAAATTTAATGTCTAAGCAGTTTATCATGGTTACTGTTTTTTGTTGGTCCCCATATCTGAACATCATTTTATATTGGCAGAAAAATGCCCGTGTGTTATCCCAATAAAATATATGAAATTCAACATACTCCAAAATTATTCTGTTGCTGTAATGGCAAGATTCCTTCTAAGCAACCTGTCTTATGATAGTTGTATCATTGGTAGTCATCTCTAAAATTGCAGAAAAAGCTCCAGACATATTTTTTGGGTTTGCACTTCCCAACTGAATTTGTGCATCTCGTTGTCAGCTTCATTTGCCTCCATCTGTGCACAATCACACTTGTGTTTTTTAAGTCCATAAATGCTTTAGTTCTGCATTATGTCTCCTTGTATAAATCTGAAATTTTTTTATCCGCTTTATTCATTTTCTGGGATAATAACTCCTTTATTAATTCAGTCTCCTTCCATTTGTACGAGGTAAAATTTTCATAAAGTTTATAATTGACCTTTTTGACTTCTATGATTTTATCCTCAATTTTTAAATTTACTTTTCCAAATTAGCATGATTGGCTTGTGACACCGAGATCAATAATTTCTTGTCATTGGTTTTTCATTTCATCCACAGCTTGCTAAGTTAACTCTTGTATAACATTGTGCTGATACGTTCTTCCATATCTTTGACTTAAAAACTCAACTATTCCTTTAACGAGCACCAGATGTAACCTTTTGAGCTTGTGGTTAGTGTCTGTCGCTCATAAGTTTACTTCACAGGTTCTGATGTTTGAGTTTAAATAAATTATTGATATAGTAATTGACTGGGCTGAAAATAGTATGAAGATTATTGTCCTAGTTGAGATTTTCACAGCCAACTTCTATTGTGCTCAACGCTATACTGGAGCCAACGCTTTTCCTTCTATCCTTGAAGGTACTTCTGGAAATCAAGGTAACTTTTCCCTCTGACTCTTCCTTCTGATGAAACTTAACATATTTTTAGGCTCATAGGTTCTTTCTTCCTCTCTTAATGCAGTAGCCCTCAGAGATCTTGACAGCAATAAATAGACAAAGGATTATTTAATCCTTACTATAATCCTAAGAATAAAAATATGCTAGCTGTATAACTGTCTAAATTATTATTAGTCTTTAAGTGTCTATCTTTAAGTCTTATAAGTCTAATTTAACTAATAGAAACAGTGGAAGTTATAGTGGAACCCAGCGTTCAACTCTTCATTTGGCGCCCCAATAGGAAATGGCAGCTGCCGCCAATGGATTAACCCTCTATATTCGCCTCCAACAATAGTCTTCCTCATCTGCTAGTCAGGTTCTGCCGCTGACTAGAATGAACTTCTTCTGGGCTGAATCAAATTTTGTATCCCACCACCTTTTCTCAACCACAGCATATTACCCTTATTAGTCTAGCACCCTGCTTAGGTATTGTGAATGTTTAACTATTAACAGCAGGTCGCATTGGCTAAAAGGTTGATTTACAAGGTGCTACCAATAGTGTTGGCAACTCCCACAGCAAATAATAGATCCCTTAGTTGATTGGTTACAAATTTCTAATAAACTCCTACAAAGTATAATTAAATTATCATTAATCAAATCAATAATTAAATCACTTGTTAATTGTTGAAGATCATACCCAATGAAACATCAGTAATCCAGTAGAATTGAATCCTGACGGTTTAGTAAGTATTCCACTAGGAATTACTAAAAATAATTATCATGTCCTATGATACTCACATCCATTAAATTAAAGTCACTCCCAGCGAATAAAGCAGATGGTATCTAATATCATTTAAGATGGATTATGTAGGCTTAGTAAAATACGAACATTTGGCGCTCAAGATGCTTTCCCTCCTAAAGCAAATTCCAAAAGACCTATGGTACATCCATCCATATTGTGAGATGAAAAGAGAGTAGGGCAAATGTGGCCACTAGTAAAAAATTCATAAGATGGGAAAATTGGCCATTAAATGTCTGTTAAACTTTTTAAATTGATGAATAAATCTGGATTTTTTTCTTTTATATTTAAAATTAAAGAGTAGAAAAGGAAAAAATGGAGTAACACTGGTACAGGTTGGGGCTTGCTGCCCTATATGCTCATGATTTGGGTCTGGAGCTAAGCAAAAAGATGTCAGGATTATCTTTGCTATTCAGTCCCAGTAGATTGACACCATAAATAATTTTGATACTAATTGGATCTGACCTGATGTCGGCGCAAAGTTCTCTAGACTGTTACTGAGGTCCCAAGGTGGCTCAAAGCTGAAAATTTGCAGAAAAGGTTGAGAAGAGAGTGGAAAATTAGTTAAGATATCAGATATCTTATTAAGTTTAAAAAGAATTCGATATTTATAGGGTGAGTGGGGACACGGTGCCTCAGGGATTGTCAGGGCCCCATCCGTTCAGGATCTTTCCTGATCTTCCAGATTGGTCACCTTTGGGAATCCTCAATGGAATTCGCCACCCACCTGACTGAATTGGTGGAAACGCTGCCCCACGTGACTCAGGAATTGGGAAGGAGGATCCTGAAGTCAATTTCACATGGATAGGTTTGGAACTGATTTGGTATGGCCTGATCCAGAAGTAGGGAATTCAATTTGTTTGTTATCTCAAATTCTGACAACGCCCCTCAAGATCCTATCAGAGGGGAGAATACAGTTAAAGGAACTGACCATGCATTAGTTTGAATATGGTCCCTTGGTTGGCGTCAGCAATGAAGTACTCAGACTTCACCCTATGAATGACCTTATAGGGTCCAGACCAAAGAACATCTAGCTTATTTTGTCAGCCTTCAAGTTGATGGTTATAGAAGAGAACATGGTCACATAATCAAAATTGGTAAAGAGGGTCATCCAAGATTAAATTGGGATGTCTCTCTTCCAGTAGTTGTGACAATGCCTTGGGTGACTAGGGCTTGAAGATGGACAATTTCTTCATCTAGGGCCCTCAGTTAATTTGGAGTTCTCAGGTGTGGAGGTCTAAATCAATGGCTGAATCCTACTTGATAGCTGAGGTGCCCGCCCAATTAGGGCTTCAAATGGGGACATCTTGATGTCTCAGTGGTAGCTTATCTTGTAGGCAAGCAAAGCGCTGGGTAGGTAATAGTTCTAATGGGCAGGATCTAAGGCAGATATTTTTTGTAGAATGGAAATAAGAGTTTCATTAGCATGTTCTACTGCCCCATTAGTAAAGGTGTGGTAAGGGTTAGCAAAACTCTTGGCAGTGCCAAATAGCGAGGTAAATTCTTGTACTACATGTGAGGTGAAGTTCAATCTATTGTCCAAAATTAAGGTTTGGGGGCACCTATGCTGGGTGAAAATGGATCGAACTAGGAAGAGGTCTGTGGCTTTGGTAGTGTCAGCTGGGACTAAAATCGCTTCAACCCAATTGGTCAAGTGGTCCACGACTAGGATAATATATTTATGGCCATGCAACCCAGTGGGAAGGGGGCCCACTACATCAATGTTTAATACATTGAAGGGCCCAGTCAGGGCAACAACTGAATTTCAGAATCAAGGATTGGCTCGGTCTTGAGATCAGCAAGTCGTACATGCTTTCAGGACCTCTTGGATAGTTTCTACCTTTTGGTCCCACAAGCATCATGATTTCAGCCATTCATGAGTCTTCTTAACGGCCCCATGGCCCACAGTGGAATGGCCCTCTAGAATAACATCAGTTTGGGAGGAGGGGTAGGCATAAGGAATCCACTTCTTATCAATCTTCTTATAAAGAAGACCATCCTTAATTTGTGTGTCTTTTGTCATCCTTCGGAGTTCATCTTGGACCTCAGGGGTTTCTGACTCCTAATGCTCAGGTCAGCTTATTAGATCATACAGCCGATCCTCCTTGGGGGTCAACGCTTCTAGTACTGGCATCCTGGAGAGGCCATTGGCGTTTTAAAGAATTGCACCAGCATGATGGATGATGGTGAAATCATAGCTCTGCAGTCGTAAAGACCATCTGGTTAATCAGACATCTGGGTCCTTCATTTGCTGGAGACACTGGAGCAAGGAGTTGTCTGTAATATTAGTAAAATGGGTACCATAGAGACAAGGCCGGAAATGTTTGATGGCTAACAAGACAGCCAGGTACTCCCTCTTTTTAAAACTGTAGTTTCACTCAGATTTACTCAGCGTCTTACTAAAATAGGCCACGGGATGATCAACTTGGCTCTCATTATGCTGGGCTAGGATAGCCCTGTTGGCAACATCACTTTCATCCATAAACAGCAAGAAGGGTTGGTCAAAGCCAGATGGACCAGAATGGGTTTATTACATAGAGTGGTTCTCAAGGCATCAAAAGCCTGTTCTTGTTCAGGCCTTTAGTCAAACAGCACATTTTTCTGCAGGATGTAGAACAGCGGCTCAGCAAGGTCAGCAAACCGGGAAAAACTGATGATATTAGTCCAGCATTCCCAGGAATACCTTAATATCCCTTAAGCTCTGGGGGAGCTTCATATTCTCTTTGGCGTCGACCTTGTCTGGTATAGGCTGGATGCCATTTTTGGAAATCTTGTGTCCCAGGAACTCTATTGAGATTGGAAGAAGGAGCACTTCGAAGGTTTAGGTTTTATAGACGCCTTTTGTAGTCAATTAAAGACCTCTCATAGATGCTTGATGTGCCCATTAAATGTTTGTGAGAAAATGGTAATGTCATCTAGGTAGACAAGAATGCATGAAAGCTTCAAATCCCCAAGGATCACATTTATGGCACGTTGGAAAGTAGCTGGGGTGTTACAAAGGCCCTGGGGCATCCTTGTAGGCTTGAATAGTCCTTTATTGGCTATGAGAGCACACTTAATGCAGTCTTTGGGGTGAGCTCAACCTGCCAATAACTGCTGGCAAGGTCCATGGCAGAAAAGTACGGGATCCGGTGAGCAGATGGAGGGAATTGTCAATTTGGGGCAGAGGATAACTGTCCTTCTTAGTGATGGAGTTGAGTTGTCAATAGTCCATCGCCACCCAGTGGCTACCGTCCTTCTTCTGAACCAGCAGAAGAGGAGAGGCCCAAGGACTGCGTGATGGTACCAGGAGTCCAGCGTCAAGTAGTTGTTTGAGTTTAACTGTCAACTGGGCCTTTTCAATCTTTTTCTTTTGGTAAGGTCAGGACTGGAAGGGAGGAGCATACATGGTTTCTACATGATTTAGGACTCCGTTCATTCTTCTGAAGTCATAGTATGAGGTCAAAAATAGGTCTGAATATTCTTCTAACAACTCTTGAACCTTATTTTGTTGGTCGTCCAAAAGGACTTTGCTATTATTAGTATTGATTAGACTAACCAATGGTGGAGCTTCCAAGCCAAAGTCCCTCAAGTCCCCAAAGCTTCAGACATTGGCAATAGCTTCCACTGGTAGTAGGTAGACATAGGCGGCAGGACTGTTTGGACCTACTATTCTGGATTTGTCAGTAAGGTTGGCCAACAGTACTGATATAGATCTGCAAAGCTGGATCTAGATCCCTGGGCAGGTTAGCAACTCTTTTGTGGATGGGTTGACTAGGCATTGGACTTCCAACAGGTATCCTGAGGGGATGTTAACATGGACATAAGTTTTAGCAATGACCTGGGACTTCGGGGGTATAGTAGTTGCCATAGGTAAGTATATTGGCATGCCTCCTTGCCCATCAACAGCAAGAGTGGGCAGTCAGACTTGGGCGCCCCTAATGTGATATTTGAGCCAATCAATTTGGCCTTCATTCTCCAGCAGACAAGCCCAGGTTTTGACCTCGGTCTTAGAATTGCAAGGGGTCTCAAAGATCTTTGGGACACGATGTCACAGTAAGGATATGAAGCTGCCATCATAATGGAGTACTGCCAAATAATCTCAAAGAAATTGAGCCCCAAGGAGCAGGTTGTAGCTAGGGTTATCTAGAGTGATGGCGGGCATGTTTACAGTGAGCTTCCCAAACCATATTGGCAAAGAGGAATAAGCCCCTATATATTGGGTACACTTGGGGCCAGCCGTGCCATACTCCATATAGTGTGGCATGTCATGAGAGATCTTGACGTGCTTATTTAACTTGGAGGATATGACATTCATGGGGGAGCCACTGTCTACTATGACAAGGACTGGTATTTTATGAACTTGAACTGCAACCTGGGTAACCAGACTTCCAAACTGGGGCGGCAGTGTGAGGAACATGGTAGAGTCATCAGAAGAGGAGTAAACAGTATCAATTTCTTTTATTATTATTGGATACTGAAACTTCTTCTCCAGATGCTGTAGGTCCTAGTTTGTTCAAGGTTATGGGTGATTCTTGAGGCTGGGTAGGAATGTCAGCATGAAGCGCCTCGTCCTTCATGCTGACGGCCCTTTTCCCGCCATCTTGGCAAGACGTTTCCAGCAGTTCTTGGCACTGTGTCTGAAACCGGTACAGTAAGTGCATTGTGGTCAAGGATTTTTCTAGTTTTTGACCACATGTGCTCTAGGACAGAGGGGGCTGTGAAGGTGGCCTTAGAGTGTAAAGTTGACTTAGGGATCTCGTTAAGGGCTTCCTTGACCTCTCAGATGCAGGTAAACTCATTCTTCTGTCTAATCATATGCATTTGACCCTCAAGGTAGGATCCCAATGCAGAAATGACAGAGGTAATACCATCATCCAGGGTGATACGATTTGTAGTGACTAAGGGTTGTGCTTGAGCATAAAAGCGGCTGGCAAACTCCATGAGAATTTCTTATTCTTCTGGATACCCATGAAAGCCTGTTTTTGGTTGTCCAGGGTTTGATTGCTGCTGAACTCTTGGATTAGGGCTTTACGGAACCGTTCCCAAGTTGTGCACTCTTTCAAATGGATGGTCATGATCTCCTAGGCGGTGCTATCTAGGCAGGAGCGGATATACTTTATCTTTTGCCAATCAGTGGCCTCCTCCATGGATCTCTCATATGCGTATAGGAAGGAGGCAATGTTCTCCTGGCCAGGAATGAACCTTTCTTTAAAACTAGGTTTAAAGTTAGTTATAAGCAGAGTTGAAAGTGTGGCAACACCAGGGAAGGGTACTGGCTCTGAGATCTAAGTTTCTGCATAGTCGCGGGGGCCCTGCTAGTCTAGCTGTTGTCGTAGGCCCTCAAGGTCCTCCTGGATATCATTCCAATCCTGTTTGAGGGAGGAAACACCCTTATCTGCGATTTGCTCCTTTAAAGATTGAATGTCGGCGCCCTAAAGATGAAGCTGGCCCTCAAGGGTGGTCAAATGGGTTTCAAACCCTCAACAAGTTTCTCCAGCTGAGAAATGTGAGCATTGGTAAGTTCAGCAAAACTGTTTAAGTTGCCCATTTTATCTGACATGGCGTCAACGGAGACCGTAGGTCTATGGGGACTCCATCTACTTGGAGTTTGCATCACTGAGCTACATTCCAAATTTTATCGCATAAGGCATCCAAGGCTGTCATCACATCCTTCCACCATGGGTCCCCAGGGCCTGCAGCGGTAGGAGCCAAGGGACCTGGGGGTCCACGGGGACCCTCTGGCCCTTTGGGTCCCTCACGCCCTTCAGTGCCTTCATTCCTGGATGGGTAGTCACAAGAGGCCAGCTCCTGATAGTGTTGTTGTAGGGTTTGTACCAGATCCTTGACTTGAAGGAGGCGTTGATTCCATCTTACACTGAGGAATTGGACGTTCCAATGCATCTCATCATCAAGATAGCCAGAGATCTCATTATCTAACACCACAAATTGGTCTCAGACTTCATTAAATAGTGTCAGTTATCAACAATGGCCTCATGGTTGTCATGAACAAAGGAGTAGGATGCGTTATAAAAATTGATGATGTGGTTGTGTAGGGCCTGGGTGAGCCCCAGTTCTCAGGAGACCTCTTAATGATGGAACCCGACCAGTTGAAGTAAGTGATGAATAGCTGGGTGAGCAAAGTTGCAAAGGTAGCATTAAGGACCTAGGGTGAGTTTGGCTGCCGGAAGCTGGGCTGTCATAGAGGTCCCACATGGTAGAGGGAATGGAAGAGGTGCAGGATCAGCTAGAGTGGGAACCCATGGAGTAGATGCCATTTTTTCGTTGTTGGACAAATTCGTTAAGGTTCTTGTCTTAAAGTTGGTACTGACTTCCATTGATAGAAGGCAGGGTGAACTGGAAGATGGCCCATAATTCTAATATTTCAGGTTGCGCAGCTGGTACTTCATGCCGCAAGGTACTAACCCATCAGGCAACGCTTCTCAACTGACCAGCAGCTTGGTCTTCAGGGCTGCTAGTATTTTCCATGGTGATAGAAGTTTTCACATGGGACAGCTTGGAGCCCCCTGTAGTGAGAACCACTTTGTCAGTGCTAAAGTTCTCTAGACTGTCGCCAAGGTTCTAAGGTGTCTCAAAGCTTCATTTTCGCAGAAAAAGTCAAGAAGGAAGCGGAAAGTTAGTTAAGATATCATATATTTTATTAAGTATAAAAGGATTTGATATTTATAGGGTGAGTGGGAACATGGTGCCTCAGGGATCATCAGGGCCCCATCCATTCAGAAACTTCCCTGACCTTCCATATTGGCCACCTCATGGGCATCCTCAAATGGAATTCGCCGCCCACCTGACTGAATTGGTGGATACGCCTCCCTATGTACTCAGGAATTGGGGAGGATGATCCTAAAGTCAATTTCGCGTAAGTAGGTTTGGGAACTTATTCGATATGGCCCAATCCAGAAGTGAGGAACTTGATTAGTTTGTTATCTCGAATTCTGACACCTGCCCTGTTGGATTGGTATTGATTTTGCTTGCGAAAATATCGATTCTGACACAATTACACTTGGACAATGATGACAACTCCTCTGGCGGATATCAGGTCGCACACATTGCCAGGTCACATATGGTCATTCCATTGAGTAGGGAAGGGGGTTATTATGCCTGTACCTCTCAGAGGTGGGTTTGTTTCTACCAACGATAAAGGGGAGAACAGATTGGGATTCCAGGAACAAAAGTGACTCAATCTGTTTTAACTTTTCTGGCTACCAATTATTTTGCTAGTGGAACTTAGACTGGTAGAGAAAACCTCTTAAGAAAAATTGCTGTGAACCTTCCATTGGCAATGGCTTCTAACTACTGCCATCTTATGGCACATCTCCTAAATTTTTTGTACAAAATCTTGGGTGGTGAGCAGAGGAGGAAGAGGCATGATCTTTAGGGTATTTGGCGTCACTCATCTCTCATCCACTATATGTGTTAGTCTCAGGGAGCATCCCCTCTGCTTAGACAATTGGTGTTCCCACACCCACAAAAAAGAGTCTAAAGAGGGCAGCTGTCCCTCTCGTCTCACAGGGCAACCTCACCCATGTGGTAGACAAGCAATGGGTAACAGCTCTCCCTCTGAAGATTCCACCACCTGTACCCACAATTGCATCCGTCAAATTAGTATGGGGTTGAGGAAATTTGCGCCAAAATATTTTGGAAGCTGCCACCCTCATGAGCTAAAAGGATGTTAATTGATGGCATTGAGCCCTCAAATTCAAGGATGGAAGCCTTAAACCCTCAGTAACGAAGCTTGACAGGCTTGCACATTCAGTGAATGAGAAATTAGTGTCAAATCCTCACAAAACTCGCCAATATCATCAGGTCATTGTGAGACGTTGTCGTTGGTTCAAGATCTGATTTAGAAACATTGTGGGCAAAGCACAATGGGCGTATATCTCCTAGGAAGAATGTGTCTGGTATTAAATCCATGGTAAAACTCGCCAATGGCATTAGGCCATTAGGAAATGTTGTCGCCAATTTGAAAAGAACCTCAAAAACATTGGGGAAAAAGACTTATGGGCATGTACCTCTTAAGATTGATGTGCCAAATGCCAAATCTTAAGTGGAACTCAATGATGGCATCAGGTCATCATCAAATTTCACAGCTATCCTAAATCCCTCAACTCAAAAATTAGGATTGTCAATTGATGCAACTCGCTTGGCCATAAGGATGCTAAAGTGACTGGGTGCAGGTGGTTTGAGTACCCCAAACACGTTTCTGACCACTTGGGACTGCCCCTATGTGGTGTGGCTGTGGGAGAATCCCATTGCCCATTGGGCAAGATGCCATCATGATAACCATTGTAAATGCAGTGAAACTGCAATTTGGGCATCCAAGGTCAAAACCAACAGTGACTCAGCCTGCCGCTGACTCCTTTGAAGTTGGTTTAGATTGAATTTTTTCCCCCTTTAAAGTTCGCCAGGCTAGGTCAAGTATTGAGGTCCCTAATCTCATGCTTTACTAAGTTATTCCCTAAACTGATTACCTACTAAGCATTTATAACAAACTGAGGAAATTGATGATTGATTTTCTCAATTTACCATTCATTAAAGCCTCCCCAAGTCCCTGATATTTGGATTTATTTCAAAAGTTTTTTTTTCCAAACTTCTTATGGCTCTAACAATGTGGCCCCTCGGGCCCATATTGGCTGGGCAATACCAGTTATTATATTAACTATAGTCCCTACAATAGTCAGCTGAGCGTATCATGTAAGAAACTTCTGGTGATTTAACCCAATCGTCAAGGCCATCCGCCAGCATGATATAGGAATCCTTTGGGCTCATCTGTCTCCACTTTAGGCAAGGATCTACCCCTCGCCTCCGTTTTTGTACCAAACTCGCCTATAAGGGTTTCTAAACTGGCAAATCCAATCTCACAACTCCCTACAACAATGTCCACTTGGTCTGTAGTTGCAGCAGCCTGTTTTTTGCTGGGTTCCTCTTTATGCTTGCAATACATTAGAGCTCACTAATTACTCATCTCCCCACACAGCTAATTTCATACAAGCGGCAATGCGTCTTGCATTAGGGCTTGCCTTTTGGGTGCTTTTTCATACCAATTGGTAGGACAGTATAAACTTCATATGCAGTTTTCCTGATAACATGGACCAAATCACCCAGGTGACAAGAGGTATGGCCACCAGCTTACACCTGTCTTGGTTCTAAATGAGAATTACTCTCAATTAAGCTGTAAGGGTATAACCAAAAAAAACATTACCATTTCCTTTTTACTGGGGAGCACCACCCCCAGGAACATAGGTGAGCGCAACATTTATGTGCACTTTGGGTAGCTTTATTGCCATAATGGAGGCCACTGTAAGTCTGGGGAGCACAGCCTGTGCTTCAACCACAAAGAATTTCTATTTAGCACAAAGAAGTTGGCGAAGAAGGTGGCAGTCCCTTTTAAGACCCAGGGCAATTTGGCCCTTTATGGGTTATAAGTAAAGATTGACAGCATACTACTCAAAGTTGCCCCTTTTCCTCTTTACCTCACCACCCAAGAGTTGGTGCATGGATCAGGATGTGTGGAGGTGATGGTGGTGAGAGGCTTGTCATATGGAAAATTGTGGGAATCTTTTCCCCTTAACAATCTTGGGTCCCAATGAGTGGGCCATTAAATTAAACTGATGTGTGGCTTAATTAAGCCTTTTGTGATATGGTCAGGTTTTAAACCTCACCAGAGGTTTTCCCTTCCACTGGAATAGTTGAGTCCAACCCCAGTGGGTTTGATGGCATTAAATCCGTTTAATCCACAATGGTATCACCCCTATGTGGCCTGGCCTTGAGCGCAACCAGTCACCCACCAGATGAAGAGTTTTGAATCTGCTAAGCGGAATTTCACTGGGGTGTTTTTTAGTGGCAAAATTTGGTCAAGAGTAAGCTGGACAGCAGAGGATTGATTCACTATAAAATTAGTTGCAAAAACATGATGTGACATAACCATCTAGTATTGCGCTAATATTGGTTCATAATAGATTTTATTACTCTTCAAGCCCCAGCAAAAACAACTGTCCTCACAGGTAGGCTGGTAGTCAATCTTCCAAAATTTTGTTAAATTAATTTCTGTTTAAATTTTTACAGCTAAAGTTCTATCTATTATTACAGAGGCTTCCCACTAAGTGCCATTGTCATGAAAATAGCAAGTTATTTTTAGACTGGCATGCCAGGTTAAGTGCTGAAGCAACCAAATGACAAGACTGAATGTCAGTGACATTGCTTCTTGTTTGAATTTTATAAGACTGCGACGAATTTTGCCACTAAGCGCCCATAAGCCATAGTTGTGTATAAGAACCTAGTGACGAAACAGGTAAACAACCCCAGGGCCTGTGGGTGTTGAATAGTTGAATTAGCAGGGTTAATTTGAGTTTAATAAGAATTGAAAATTGGGAAATGGGATTTTTTATTTAAAAAGTTTTAAGGAAAGAAAATCAACCATCAATTTTCTTAATGTTATAATTGAGCAAATAATGGATGATTTTCAGAGGACTTACAAAGCATGGGATTGAGGTCCTCAAAATCTGACCTAAACTGGCGAATTTTGAGCAAGGGGGAATTAAGGTTGGATGTAATGGGAATCGACATCAAAAGATTCAGCAGTGTGCTGAGTCACTACCAATTTGGCCTCAGATGCCCAATTTTTGGCTTTTCCATTTTTTGACAGTTAACTTAATGGTGTCTCACCCAATGGGCAGCGGGAACCTCCAAGGGCCACCCTACATAGGGAAGGACCTAGGAGGTCAGGAATGGTTTTGGGATACCTAACCTGCCCAACCTGGTCACTTTAGCATCCATTCTGCCATGTGGGATTCTTTGAGTGATGATCCTAATATTAGAGGGATGGTTCAGAGCTGGAAACAGCTTTCAACGATGGCCCAATGCCATTGGTAACTTTGCCACGAATTTGACATCAAGCATTCTTGACTTAGTAGATAAAAGCCCACCAAGAATTGTTTCTGAGGTTTCATAGCAAATTTTGAATTGGCTACATTTTTTTCTGTGGCTCAATGCCACTGGAAAATGTGAGTGAGGATTTGACCCCCAATACTCCATTACTTGAATATGCATGCCCGTTGGGCCTCTTCGCCATAAGTATAGGTTTTCTGGATATTTCAGCACTAATTTCTTCAATTCGCCATACTAATTTAGTAGAAGAAATTGTGGGAACTGATGAGGAAATCTTCAGGGGGATAGCTGTTACCTAACGCTCATCTATCACATGGGTGAGATTACCCTACATGATGAGAGGGACAGCTTCACTCTTAGGTCCCTTCTTAGCAGGAAATGGGAATACTGCCTGATCTAGGCAGAGGGGTCGCTTTCCTGGACTTACATTACCCTTCCCTTTTGCCAAAGGGGGGCGCCACCACTGGGGGATTGTGCGAGAGCCACATTCTTGTGGGCTTTAGATTTGATCGCCATCAAAGCTGCGTTCTTTAGGGGAGGACGAGATGCTTCTGGATGGGAGGCATGGAAAGCTAGACCAACTTGGAGAAGTTTGCACAATTGCAATCTCTGACCCAACAGTTCTCGTAGGCTGGAAGATCTTTTCAATTGATGAGATATTGAGCTTATTGACAAGATTTGCAGGAAGGTAAGATGCCATCCACTTCAGCCTCCTCCGCATTATCAATCACAATTGGCTCATAATCTGATGGAATTTCCCATTTGAATGGGGATAACTGAGACATATGAAAGACTGGGTGTTGTTTCCAGTGAAGTGGCAATTTAACCAGAAAGCGCCATTACCCAAATCCTCCTCTACCAAGTGGGGACCTAAGCGTTTTCTAGCAAACTTACGTGAGGGCATCTGCATCCTCAAATGACGTGTGTCAAGAATGACATGTGAACCAACCTTGACCTTGTGAGCTGGAAACCACTTCTGATATGTGAATTGCTTATAGTCGCTTATGGACTTATTGAGATGCTCCCAAAATAAGAATGCGTTGTCCAAATATGTTGGGCATGGTCGGCGGCTGCCGGGACCTTTGGGCAAAGGCATGGGCCCACTTAGAAAGAGGGCTATACCCTAAGGTTGCTTCATATGGGAGAATCCATTGGAGGCATGAGTTCCATTATTATATGCAAACTGAGCGAGGGGGAGAGCATCAGCCCAGGTATCATAAGCAGCAGCCGCGTATCAGCACTGATACTTCTCAAGGATTTGATTGATCCATTCACTTTGGTCATCAAACTGGGGGTGGTATGCGGAAGAACAGCTGGGCGTAATTTTTAAGATCACCAAGAGCTCATTTCAGAATTGTGCCATGAACTGGGGCCCGCTGTCGCTAACAATCTCCTGTGGGAGACCAAAAATTGAGAACACATGGCGCATAAAAAAGATGAGAAGTTTCCTCAGAAGTGATAATGGTGGAACAAGGAATAAAAAGAGAACTTTTTGTGAAGCAGTCGACAGCCACCATCACTGCTGTGAACCCATTAGAACTTAGAAGTTCAATGATGAAATCTAAGGACATCAATGTCCATGGACCCTCTGCCTGATGTAAGGGATGAAGAAGTCCATTTTTGCCTGACTGGTCTGACTTGTCATGCGCACAAGTTATGCAATCTGAAATCCATGCTGGTACATCTTTTGATAATTCCGCTTAATTATAGGTATGCTTGATCAAGTTAAGAAACTTCTTATTCCTAGGATGTCCAATAATGGGAGGATCGTGGTGAGCCTGAATTACTTTAGCACAAACAAGAGGAGGAACCCAAACCCTCAACAAAAATTGAATGAGACCCTCAACCAGAGAATACAAAGGATGCTATGATGAAGGGAGGGATAACCGCTCCAAAAGGCCACCCCTTTGGCACAGGCCATCTGCGCTACCAAAACTTGGGGGATTAGTGGTGCGTCCGTAGCTAAATCCACTGTCAAAACCACAGAAGGGATTATGGATAATATTTGGGTGGTAAAGATAACTTAACCAGATCTGACTTATCCAAATCTACAGGGCAATGTGCGGGGTTTTGACTTAAGAAGTCAGGGAGAACATTCAACGCTCGTTTCAAAAACTCATATTTAAAGTTAAAGCTGCGCATATCCTGGTTGGTTTGATCTTGCCGGTGTGCCAACTTCTGTTGTTTGCAGAAGTAGAGGAGGGATTGATGATCCGTTCACACTGTTAACTCTTGTTGAGCACACTGCAGAAGATACCGTCACTGGGTCAGGGCCCATGCCACAGCTACCAGCTCCTTATCGTAGATGGCTCAAAACCATTCTGTAGGAGAGAACTTGTGGGAAAAATAGGTGATAGGGTGCTCTAACCCCTTGTGCTCCTGAAGCAATTCAGCCCCACACTGCAACAGAAGACGCTTTGCATGGTACAACATAGGGCTTGGAGGGGTCCGCATGTTCTAGGATGGGGGGAGATAAAAACACCTCTTTAATTGACTTGAATGCCTGCTGGTACTCAGGCGTCCAACAAAAGGGGACATTCTTACCCATGAGTGGATGAAGTGGGGCAGCTAACTGGGATAAAGCAGGGGAAAACTTTTTAAGAAAATTATAGTGCCCAAGAAGCTCCTCAATTGCTTTTGGGTCATTGGAGTCAGCCACTCGCGGATGGCTCCAACTTGTTGGGGAGTGGCGCATTTATCCCTTTAAGACAAGATTGTCTAAAATGTGACTATCTCCCAAGAAAACTCGCATTTTGAAGGCCTAACAAACAGGCCCACCCCATACAAGGCCGCCACAACTGCTTCCAAGCCCTTTGCATGTTGTTTAGGAGTTGTATAGTGGATCAATTTATCATTGATGTATGTGACCGCTCAGGTGAACCAGAGATCACCCAGAACACTATTGATCATTATCTGGAACGTGGCAAGTGCATTTTTAGCCCAAAAAGCATTACTCAAAACTGTAAATTTTCCGTTTTGTTAGGATTTCAGTAAGTCATTCCTGACACTCCATCACCTGAATCTGGTTGAAGGCATTGATAAGGTCAATTTTTGAGAACACCCACAATTTGGCAATTGCTTGCCCAATCATATGTTCCAAAGGCAGAGGGTGGGAATAGTGGACTGTGATTTTATTGAGCTGATCATAATCCACACAGGGATAAAGGGAACCATCAGCCTTCTTGGTAAAAACAATGGGGGAGGCATTTGGAAAGTTTCTAAAAAAGTCAAACTTTCTGAAGCATGTCGTCCAACCATGGATTGAGGTCAACCTCCTTTTCCACTGTATGCGGGTACAGTGGGCAGTTTGTGTTAACCACCTGTACTGTTGTGTAAAACCCCAAGTCAAATTTCGTATGAGGGGAAGGCGATCAGCCTTGGTAGAGTCAAAATGCTCTGATATCTCATCAACTCAACGGGAAAATTGGGTGGAAGACCAATTGGGGAACCAAGGGTTGTAATCAAACTATGACCACAAGCTTTATTGAGGGCATTTAACAATGGAAACTCTCCCTCCATATGACCACTAGAGAATCACAACATATTAGACTCAAAGTAAATTCTAATATTTTGCTGACGCCACTAACTCACCTCTAAAATTACTGGCAACACCAAATTTGGCATTGTAGAGATTTGATTGTAAAAGCTAATCTGGTGAGCCTTGAGGGTACTAGACTTCATACTTTGTACGAGGGCTGGGAGGCCAACAAAGAAAACATTACTGTAGGACCCAAGTCTAGGCTAAGAGTCACCTGGTGAGCCAAATCCACGCTCATAAAATTACCCATTGCACCTTATCAACCAAGGCCTTGAAAGACACCTGGTGTGAACTGATAATAATTACCATTGGTAATATAAAGTTGGCGGAGTCCTCTTTAGTGGTAGCTGTAGTTGAGTCCATAGATAATGAAGAGATTACAATAGGAGTGATGGAAAACACAAGTTTAGTGACAGGGGCAGATACTTCATAATTTGGAATGCCAGAATATACTGATATGGGTGCGGGGGCTGCAATGACTATTAGAATCAATTTGGATACTTATTCAGAGCGGATATTTGACATCAAGGCAGCCTCATCAGTTCCTAGCATGAAAGCTCTATTTTGGAGGGCAGGCTGAGTGAATATGGGATACACTGGGCTATTGTGTCCAAAGTAGAGCTTCTTCAAAGCCTTATTCATTTTGAAGGAAAATGGCCACTGCTGCGCTCATTATAACAAGAAGGCATAAATGGTTAAAAAATAATGGTTGGTTGATACAATCATGAAAACAGCAAGTTAATTTTAGACTGGCCTGCCAGGTTAAGTGCCAAAGCACCCAAATGACAAGCCTGAATGCCAGTGGCGTTGTTGCTTGCACGACTGTTATGAGTCTGAGAAGAAATTTTGCCACTAAGCGCCCATAAGCCATAGTTGTGTATAAAAACCTAGTGACAAACCAGGGTAAAAATGACCCCAGGGCCCGTGGGTTTGACGAATAGTTGAGTCAGGCAAGGTAGCTTGAACTTGAACATATTAAGAAATGAAATCGAAAATGGTATTTTTTGAAAAGTTTAAGAAAAGAAAATTAACCAACAATTTCCTCAGTGTGTTACAACTGATTAAATAGTACTGATTTGGGAGATAACTTATCAAAGCATGGTATCAGAGCCCTCAAAATTTGACCTAAACTGGAGAAATCTGAGTGAAGGATGAAATAAGATTGAATTTAGGGGGAATTGACATTGAAAGATTCAGCGGTGTGTTGAGTTGCTGCCAATTTGGCCTTGGATGCCCAATTTTTGGCTTTTCCATTTTTTAACAGTTAACTTAATGGTGTCTCACCTAATGGGCAGCAGGAACCTCCAAGGGCCACCCTACATAGGGAAGGACCTAAGAGGTCAGGAATGGTTTTGGGATACCTAACCTGCCCAACCTGGTCACTTTAGCATCCATTCTGCCATGTGGGATTCTTTGAGTGATGATCCTGATATTAGAGGGATGGTTCAGAGCTGGAAACAGCTTTCAACGATGGCCTAATGCCATTGGTAACTTTGCCACGGATTTGACATCAAGCATTCTTGACTTTATAGGTAAAAGCCCACCAAAAATTGTTTCTAGAGTTTCATAGGCAGGTTTTGAATTGACTACATCATTTCTCAGTGACTCGATGCCACTGGAAAATGTGCCTGAGGACTTGACCCCCAATACTCTATTACTTGAATATGCACTCCCGTTGGGCCTCTTCGCCATAAGTATAGGTTTTCTGGATATTTCAGCTCAAATTTCTTCAATTCGCCATACTAATTCACTAAAATAATTTGTGGGAACTGATGAGTGAATCTTCAGGGGGATAGCTGTTACCCAACGCTCATCTATCACATGGGCGTGATCACTATGCGTGACGAGAGGGACAGCTGCACTCTTAGGCCCCTTCTTAGCAGAAAATGGGAATACTGCCTGATCTAGGCAGAAGGGTCGCTCCCCTGTACATAAAGCCATGTTTCCCAGTTTATGCAACGACTGGGACATAGTGGCCATCATCACCATGTTACTTCCTTCTTTCTTAAATGAGGATTTCAATTTTGTGGTCTTTTGGGGATATCCCCGCTTTTGGACCCATCTTCCATCAGTATGTACCATTGCTATTGAAGATTATTTTACCTGTTAAAGGAAGTTTTGCGACTTAACCATGCGCTTGACACTTATGGAAAAGCAAATTTGGGGCACTCATGAACCCTATGGAAGTGACATTGGATGAAATTGTGGCCACTGTGGCAGCCACAGCTTATTTGTTAATAGGCATGGTAACAACAATCATCAGCTCTCATATTACAATCACTTCCCTTACTGCTCAATATTAGATTGTATGGACGGCCTTTCCCGCGGCATTCTGGTTTGAATTCTTGGTGTTCATGCACTCCAACTGACACGTTAATTGAATTTTAATAGCTGTCTCCATTACAGTAATCTTCTCTTCTACAGGTTCATCCCCATTTATCTCTAAACATGAAGAAGGCAGAGTTTGATGTGTATTTTACATCTAACATCCTATATCTCACCTCTGATTTAATCATCCCATATGTTACCGTTCTCATGTTCTTAAAGATATTTCAGCTTGGACTGTCACAAGTCTGTAAGGTTTTTTCATGCCACACTTACTAAAATGCACGTCCTCCAATTTTAACAAGATTATTTTTCATGTTACAAAGTCTGCAGACATGAAGCCATTGCTTACTGTTTGACTGAAGAAGGTCTCCGCTCTCTTGTTGGAGCATCCAGGTTAATCCTCTCTTTCTTTAAAATGTTGCAGCATGGATGTTTTTTGATTTCTGATTTGTTGCAACTCTGACAGGCTGTGGTATTTGGTCTTGATGTTACTTCTTAAGTGATGTGCAGAAACACATTTCACGTTAAGTGTATTGGTCAAGTGCTTCATCTGCCTCATACTGATGATTATATCTCCCAGAGTGGCATGGCTGCGTTTAACTTCCTACTTGAGGCGATTCATCCACTGAAACCATTCATTGGTGACTCCACGGTTGTTCATGGCTTGATATCCTATGGGCAATATGTTCCAGTTTAGTGACTAATAAGTTTATCCAGTTTCTGTGAGATTTGGACACTAAAATTGTGATTATTGTTGACAGCCTGTCGAGCACCTTAGAAGCTAATAAAGCTTCCTATTCAGGTCCTGCAGTGATTCAACGTTTTGTTGACTTCCTTATATAATTCCATGATTTGAGCATGGTGGCGAAAAATGGTCAACTGAGAATTTTGCTTGGTGGGTTGGAGAAACTCCGCAAGGTATTGCCCCATCTGAGATAAGTTATTAGCTTGTTGTATTATTTGGCTGCGCCTCAGAGACCAGAAACCCTCATAATGTTGAATCAGTTGATCTTGACCCTGCTGATGATAAGATAAAGTGGTTACTAAATTAGATTGTTTGTGGCCAAAAATCTGGAATCCCAAAAGTAACATGTCCTCAATACGTCTTAATTGCTCTGCGGTGAATAAGTCTCAAAGCTCTTGGACTGAGGAGAATAAGGAAATCTAATTTTCTCCACTGCCAGATGATTGAAGTAGGATGACTAACATAAAAAGTGACAGATTGTCAGTTCTTGCTATAATCCCCTTCCTGACTTGAGTCCATTGTAAAGTTTAATTTTATCTTTTCCGCTACTACAGCCCCCTGTATTGAGCACCACTTGTGCGGCAAGATGCCCCTTTACTGGCTACTTTCAAAGGTTATAATTGGACATTTTAACTCTAATTTTTAGCACTAATGGTGCCCAACTCAGAAGGAGGAGCCGCCACACATCTTTATTTGTAAATGAGCCAAACAAAGAGATTATCATAATAAGTTTTTCTATTATAGCCCCTAGTTATCAGCCTAGGAAGTTATATCATATATGGTGAGGAGCTTCGGGAAACTTTTTTCCAGCGCCCACTTTATCTGGCAGACAATGGCGGATATCATAGGAGTTGGGGCATCAGCCGCATGTGGTATAAGGAAGTATAATTGGGGTTTTTTTCATTAATGAGGCTGGCGGTGTACATTGCCTCACCATATTAAACAATCTGATGCTCATCAAAAGTGATGAGAGCTGGCACACAAGTAAATGACTTAATGCGCTGGCAGGTTTGGGGATAATTATGGTCAAAAAGAGAAGTTTTTGCTGCATCAATGCAAGCGTAGCTCGCACTTGAAAGTAAGCTCCTCAGTCTTATATTTTGCATCTTCCTCAGAATCATGGGGAAATTGGGGATAGGATCACCCTCAACCAGGGGTTCCATCGCCCCATGGAGTTGCTGGCGGAGTATAGTGTTGGCAGGAGCAGCGGCGGCTTCAACTGCCATTTTATTTGTATTTTTATATAAAGGATAACCATCTTTAGGGCAAAAAAGTGGGGGAGCGAATCATGAGAATTGACAAAGAATTCCTCTAAAGCAAAATCTGGTTTGACATTGTATAGCTAGTTGCTATCATCTATCCAATTGAGATATTTGAAAGGATTTAATTCAGCTAGCGCAGGCCCAGCCACTGGAGTTGGCAGGTTTACTGCACCTGATTGGCCGCGAGCTGTCAACCATGGCAGCTCAGCTGAAACTTTTTAGCCATCTGCTCAGATTGCCATAAATTGACAAACTTTTTAAAATTTTAAACTTTTGATTGAATGCAGTATTGGAAGCCATGCCTAAATTTTCCAAGATTTCTGTGGGAGAATTGATCCACACTCAAAAAATTTTGGTGTGGCTGCAGATGAGCTGATGCAAGAGAGGGCGTGGCAGAAGCAGTGGAGGCATAAACTACAGGGCACTTGAACTTCAATTGGTCAATTTTAGGTACAATGGGAAAATGGCGTAGCTGTTCTTAATGCATGCCCAGAATGGGCGATAAGGGGTGGATCTGATCATGGTGCAGGGGTTAATCGCAAGGTGGGTTTCATGATGGAATGGGAAGATCGTTGCAAAGGCATGAGGCCCTGGCAGATGATATGCCCCATTCAGAACCACAAACTGAAAAATGGGGTCCGCACTATAAATGGCCAAACCCTCCATGAGATCATGGCGGAGGCGTTCAGGGGAAAGGTGGGGGGGAAACCTGGCGAATTGGAACACCAAAGTGGCCTCATCTGGGATCTGGGTGCAAACGGTGGGCAGAGTATTTTTCAAAATTAACGTCAGCTTGGATGCTGCTATTGCATTGGCCTCAGAGCAGAAGATGGGTTTTAAATACTCCTCAAAGGGGCGGAAATCAATGAAGCCAGTGGGTTTAGACACCCCATGGCCATCCCAATGATGGCCAGGCTCACATATGGGAAGAGATTCCCATATTTGGCCTGAAGGATGAAATGCAAATTGCTCCATGGGAGCGCCAAAAAGCTCTGGAGCTCCACCTGGGAACTTGAAAGTGGTAGGCCAAGTTCTGAGGGGGACATAAAACTCAGTAATGTTAAGGGGCTAGAAGAGCCAGCACATGCATGCTTCAGCGGCAGCCAAAGTATGCCAGATGGTGGTGCACCACCACCCCAAGCCAGGGTAGCAGGCGTCAAGAGCATTGACTTTTGTAGATTTGGCTTAATCAAGAAGCTATTCTTTATAATTTTTTAAATTTCAATTTGGCTTCAATTTTGTTATCAAAGAAAAAGAGATTCAACTGAAAAATACTGGCCAGTCCAATTTAGCTTTACCATATAGCTGTATTATATGATAAAGTTCTTGATCCTTTAGTATAGGTAAAAATATACTATATCTCTACATATAAAAATCAAAATGACAAATAAAATAATTTTTTATTTAAAGTAAGTGGATGATATTTATAGTCAATAACTTTATTTAAGAAGCAGTAGTGCTCTCATGATGAGGGTTATTGGCTATTGTACAATGCAATTGTGAAAAAAATTAATGTTTCAGGAAAAGGTGTAAATGGTATGTCACAAGGTCAACTACAATATAATCCATTTTGAGTAAAATCTAATAATAGAGTTAATCATGCTATAACTCTGAATTAAAAACTAAGAATTAAGTCAATTGATTAACCAGCACTGATATTCAGAAATCAGCTCCATATATTCTGTAGGGGAGGTGGGTGGGGAGGCCTGAAAACTGACTACACAAGTAGTATCAGTGGACAACTGGTTATTAGTGGTTGGGAGGGGGTTCCCTGGAATACCAGGGGAATGATAACTTTAACTACAGGATCAGCTTATGAGTGAAGACTAGTCAAAATACCCATTGAAGGGATAGAGATCAATAAACCCTGCAGGCTTCATAAGCGCTTGGGATGATTTAAAAAATTATTATATAAAAATAATTCTCCATAATTAGTCCAAAGTCCAAATTAAATATTGCCTTATAGGAGAACAATAGGATTGCAAAGCATCACCTGGTATCATGTAAGGTGGAGGACAATATCCTTGGGTGTAAGTATTGACTCAAAGAGTTGTGATGACATAACAAACCAGTTCAAATGCATTTAATCATTGTGTGGAAAATTCTAGAGGGTTTTTGCTGCTGCCCCATACTGGAGCAGCAAGCGGTGGAGCTGAGGACATTATGGTGGAGAAGTGAGTTATTGGATTATAGTTCTTTATATTTGAATTTTATTTTATATAATGGCTCAAAAATGCTATTAAGTGTAAAGTCAAGCCCAAAATTTAAAAACCCAAAATAGTAAATATAATAAATGTAATTAAATGAATAATTACAGATGGTTGGTCAAACCAATTGCAGTAGGCACTTCCTGATGTGTGGCGGCTCTCCCTTTTGGGTTGAGCACCACTATTTCTATAAAAAATCAGTAGGCGCTTCCTAAATATAATGTCTAAAAACTCTTTTGATAATATAAAGTTCAATATAAGAGATATGTAAGGCAGAAAGTAATTTGTCAAATTAAAACCCCATCATATAGTCTATACTATAGGAACTGGTTTTAAATATATAGAATAAAAAATAAAAAAGTAGGAAGTAACTAATGTGGATAATTAAAGTACTACCAAATGTATTCCAACAGCTGCTAGTTAAATAATGATATTGCATATCATACTATTTGGATTTTATTCAATCATATGTACTTATTCACTTAATGATCTTCATATTTTAAACTACAAAAGCTAATAATATATAATCTGGTATAAAAAATCTTATTAAATATTTTATGCTTAGTAAAAATTCATTTCAATAAAAAGCACTTTTCATATATAATCTTTTATCCTAGAGTTTATATTTTAAAGCTTAAATTATGATTAATGTTCTCTAAAAATATAATTTTTAGTACAAACTGTTTAAAAAGAATAATAACAAGCAATATATATCTGATATTAAAAGAAGCACAACATGACCATCTAGTACTAAAAAAAAAAAAAAAAAAAAGAAGCACAACATATGGTATTTTGTTAAGATTCAACTAATTAAAGTTTACTTCTGTTTTACTAGCTTGCAATTATCTTAGATTAAAGGTCTCTATATTTTTTAGAAATTAAGAGTATTAAAATACTTTATGTAGGATAGAAAATAGAATTAATTAAAATAATTATATATAGCTACATGGCTAAAAACTAAACTACTGATATAAAGTATGTATATTTTAAGCTCCTATCATCAAGAAAGCGCATAAGACCTTTTATGCTTGTAGTAAACCAGCACTATCTTTCTGTACAAGCCTCTTATTATCTTTAGATAAATTTTTTTGAGATCTATATGCAAAATATTAAATGTTTATAATTTAATGGAAGCAAGTTTACATATCTAGTTTACTAATTTTAACTTTAATTGTGATATTTGAGGCAAGTTGAACATGGGACGGAATTTACCAAATGTAGATTATAGACTCTTAATTATTTTGAAAATGAGATAAAAAGTAAGTATTATGATTGAATTTTTTAATTTTATCCAGAAGGCAAAAGGAGATAAATGGCGCTAGTATGATAGATGACAGCTGTTTGAGTTACTTTAAATGTAACAGCTTGTCATTCTGTGGTTTTGTAAATAGTTCTAAAGGTACATTTTAACTAGTAAATATAGGATAGGCACATTGTTGATATCAAAAAAGACCTGATATAAGAGTTTATAATAGTGATAATAAACTTTTACTTTAAAATTGTCTATAAAATAAAATTTAGATATAAAATAATCTATTTACTGTATAATATAATGCTTACTTAGTCAATCTTTTTCTAGCTTAAAATTTACTAATGCAAATAATGCCTATTAATATGATTGTCACCTTTGATCCTTGTAGATAGGCTCTTAATAGGGGATGATTTATGACTGTATTGACATTGCACACCAATGCCCTGAAAAGAGATAGCAAATAGCAAGGCAGTCTATGGAGTTCCTGGCCTATCAGAACGCTGCACGTGAAGGTTTATCAGAATTTTATCCTCCTTTTTCTATAATTTAATTCCCCTTTAATCTATTTAATGGTGCAGTATCATCCCCCAGGTCGGCCCACAACAAAAAAAATGATATTGAATAAATAAAAAATTTGGGGTTAAAAAACCTCCTTAAAAAAGGCAGTAAGAAGTATAAAATAATTAAAATTTTAAAATTTTCATTAAACCCCTTTTTGAAGTCTGAACCATATTTTAAACTGACTTATAATAACCATTTATAATATATATACTCAACACTGTATATTCTAAGTTGCTTATAGCTTACATTTGGACATAATACAATAAAATTTCTAATCTATGTTTGTGAGCAAAATCCTATAAGTCCAGGTTGAAATATGGTGCTAACTTTAAAGAAGTTTTTATTAAGCATTTTGGCATAAAAGTTCTCTTGACTTTCACCAAAGTCCAAAAATTGGCTCAAAGAAAAAAATTAGTGGAGAGGTCAAAAGATGAAAAGATAGAGAGAATATATATAAACTTTATTTTGTTAATAAGTGTCTATATCTTTTAAGCGTGTGAGGACATAGCGCCTCAGGGACCTCCATGGCTCCATAGGATCAGGATCTTTTACTGCCTTTCAGATTAGTTGTCTGACCAGCGCCCTCATTGTACTGTCATCCTCACGACAATGGTGGGGGGCAGCGCATCTCAAGATTCAGGAAACAGGGACAGTATAACTGAAGGTGATTCCATTGATTCTTGTATATGTGATGTTTTCTGATCAAATCTAGTACGTGCCTTCAAAATAAGGATTCCTTTCATGCTGGTTTTAGAGTCAATTGTTCAAGGCTCAATTCAGGATCAGGGATTTAATCTTGCTCATTATCTCAAATCCTGACAACGCCCACTCAAGATCTTGTTGGAGGGGAGTATATGGCTGGATGAACTGATCATGCACTCGATTTACACCTTCTTATGATTGAAGTTGGCAATGGAGTACTCAGAGTTCACCTTGTGAATGACCTTATAAGGTCCAGACCAAAGAACTTCGAGCTTATATTGTCAACCTCTGGTCAATGACAATATAAGAGAATGAGGTCACCTAGTTGAAAAAAGGGTAAGGGTTGACCAAAATTAAATCAGTAATTCTTCCTTCTAGTGGTGGTGACAATGCCTTGTGTGGCTAGGGCTTGAAGTCAGACAATTTCATCAGTTAAGGCCCTCATTGTCAGATTAGAGTCCTCATATTGGAGGCTTTGAGCAAAGGCTGAGTGCTACTTGGGAGCTGGGGAGCACGTCCATATAGAGCTTCAAAGGGGAAATTTTGATGCTTTGATGGTAGCTTATTCTATAGGTAAGTAAGGCGCTGGGAAAACAATGATTCCAGCAAGCAGAGTAGAGGCGGCCATCTTCTGTAAAATAGAGACAAGGGTTACATTAATGCATTCCACTACCCCATTAGTGTATGGGTTAAAGTGGGCGGTGAAACTTTGTTTAGTTCCAAAAAGCATTGTAAGTTCTTGGACTACCTGCAAGGTGAAATTTAACCATTGTCTGAAAGTAAAGTGTGTGGTCATCTGTGCTGGGAGAATTAGGATCAAATAAGCAAAAGAGTTGTGGCTTTTGCAGTGGCAGCGGGGACCAAAATTGCTTTGACACATTTGGTTAGATGGTCCACGGCTAAGAGGATATATTTATGGACCTGCAATACAGTGGGAGAGGGCCTATCACATCAATGCTAACATCATTGAATGGTTCCGTTGAAGCAACAACTGAGTGTTAATATTGAGGACTGTCCCATCTTGGGATTAGCAAGTCATACAGGCCTCCAGTAACTATTGGATAGTTTAACCATTTGGTCCTAGTAACACATTATTTCAACCATTTGTGAGTCTTCTTAATGCCCCATGTCCCAAAGTAGTATGGCCCTCTAGAATAACGTCAGTTTGGGAAGAAGGGCGTGCATAAGGGAGCCACTTCTTATTAACCCTCTTATTTAGCAACCTGTCCTTGATCTGAGTGTCTTCAGTCATTTTTTGGAGCTTGGCTTGAGCTTCCAGGGTTTCCAACTCTCAGCGTTCAGGTCAGCCAATTAGATTGTACAGATAGTTTTTCTTGGGGGTCAGAGCAGCCAGCACTGGTATTATAAAAGAGGTCATTGACATTCTGGTATATTGCACCCGCACAGTGAACTATGGTAAAGTCATAACTCTGCAGCCTCAAGGCCCATCTGAATAAACGGCCATCTGGGTCTTTCATCTTCTGGAGCCATTGGAGTGAGGAATGATTAGTGATGATAATATTTTGGTGCTATAGAGATAAGGTTAGAAGTGTCTGATTGAAAGCATAACAGCTAGACATTCTCGCTCAGTAATGCTATAAATCCTTTCAGTCTTATTTAGAGTCCTGCTAAAATAGGCTACTGGGTGGTCGACCTGATTCTCGTCATGGTGTGCTATTATAGCCCTAATGGCAAAATTGCTCGCATCTGTGAACAGCAAGAATGGTTGATCAAAGTGGGTGTACTAGAATGGGTTTAGGTACATAAAGTAGTTCTCAACGCATTAAAAGCCCGCTCTTGTTCCAGCTGCCACTCAAAAAGTACGTTCTTCTGCAGGAGGTAAAATAGAGGTTCAACTAGGGCGTCAAACCGAGGGACAAACTGACAATAATAACCCACCATGTTAAGGAATACTTGAATATACCTTATGCTCCGGGGCATGACATCCTTTCTTGGAGTCAACTTTGTCCGGTATGGGTTGGATGCCATCATTTGACACCTTGTATCCCAGAAACTCCATTTCTGACTGAAAGAAGGAGCACTATGAAGGTTTGAACTTTATTAAAGCCTTCTTAAGTTGATTGGAACTTCCCAAAGATGCTCTATGTGTCCATTATAAGTTCTTAGAAGAGAGTGCTGTTGTTAAAGTAGATGAGGGCACATGCTAGCTTCAAATACCTGAGAGTCCCGTCCAGGGTATGTTGAAAAGTGGCCGGCACGTTACAGAGGCCCTGGAGCCTCCTTGTGGGCTTGAATAGTTCCTCATTGGCTATGAGTGCGCACTTGGCTTGATCTTTTGGGGCGAGCTCCACTTGATATTATTCATTGGCAAGGTCCATTGCGTAGAAGTACTGCAATCTGGTGAGCAGCTGGTGATAGTTGTCATTTTGGAGCAGCGGATAGTCGTCCTTCTTGGTAATGTAGTTAAGCCATCGATAGTCCACCACCCAATTACTGCCATTCTTCTTCCAAATTAACAGTAGTGGAGAGGCCAAAAGGCTGCGCAAAGGCACTATGAGTCCATCTTCAATTAGCTGTCTAAGCTCCACTGCCACCTGGGCTTATTCAACCTAGCTCTTACAGTAAGGTCAGGACCAGAAGGAGGGAGCGTCCCTAGTCTCCACATGATGTAAAGCCCCATTCATTCTTCCAAAGTCATAGGTCAAGGCCAAAAATAGGTCTTAATACTCCTCTAACAATTCTTGAACTTTGCGCTGTTTATCTTCAGTGAGAGCCTTTCTGATACTGGTGCAATCAGGGCCACTGATGGGGCATCTCCAACCCAAAGTCCCTTAGACACCTATAGCTACGGACATCATCAACAGCTTCTACTGGTAGGAGGCAGATATAGGCGGTGGGACTGTTTGCGCCTACTACCCTGGGCCTGTCAGTAAGGTTAGCCAACAATACTGATATAGATCCACCATAAGCAAAATCTAGGATTCTCTGGAAGGTCAGCACTTTCTTGGCGGATGGGTTGTCTAGGCCTTATATCCTTCAACAGGTATCCAGAGGGGATGTTAACATGAACTTGGATGTCACAATGACTTGGGACTTCAGAGGTATAGTGGTCTCCCAAGGTAATTAGATCGGGATGCCTTCTTGTCCATCAACAGCAGGTGGGGGGCATCCAGACATAAGACTTCTCACATGATAATTAAATCTTTCAAATCAGCCCTCACTCCCTAGTAAGCAAGCTCAGGCCTCGACCTCCATCTTAGAGTCATGGGAGGTTTCAAAGATTAGGGGACTAATGCTCCAGTAAAAATATAAGTCCGTCATCATAGTTTACTACTGCTGAGTAGTCTTAAATAAACCTGTAACGAAATGGAAAACCCCAGTTCCAATTGCTGTAATTTTACATATTGTTTTGGTGCACCAACAAGTAACCAAAGGGCCTAACCAAGCAGGGAAAGGTTTTGGGAACCAACAAGCAGCCAAGCATTCGCCTATCATTGGTTGTCTATTCAAAGTCCTCTATTTGGTTGGTCTAACCCAACAACGTGAAAGCTTCCTTGAAATGGAAACACCTGATAAAAGCCCACAGGTATGTAAGGCATGCGACCCCCAAAACATCCTTTATTTTTATTCAGTATATAAAAACTAAGGTTTTCGCCGACCAGAGCTCATCTGGGGAGCAACCAACAATGCTCCCCAGGAAGGGAAATGCTAGGGTTCTCATAGAATTCTGTAGTGATCTTCAGAAGGTGCTGGTGCGCCTTATAAAGGCAGCGCTTTGGGGACCTCACCCAAGCTATTGATTAGGCTTTCACAAGCCTAATCTACAGCTCAGGCGAGGCACAACCCAGCATCTGAAATAACCAAACCAAAAATGTTTTTAAAGCGATCTGACTCAAGTTAAGCAAATCCAAATCTGAGTCAGAATGTATTGAATAAGACAAACTCTTCCGTTACAAAATTTGAGTTCTAAGAAGAAGTATATAGCTTTGATTCCAGATCAATGTCAGGGGTACTAACAGAGAGCTTCCCAAATTGAATAGGTAGGGTTATTAAGGCCCATATGATTGAGTACATTGCGTGCCAACTGTGCCATACTACATATAGTTTGGCAAGTCTGGAGCAATATTGATACGCTTCATCAACTTGGATGATATAACGTTTATGGGAGAACCACTGTCAACTATGGTGAGAACTGGAATCTTATGAACTAAAACTGAGACGTGGGTAACCAGACTTCAATATTGGGGAGGTAGTGTGAGAAACATGGGATATTCATTGGAAGAAGAGTAAGCAGTATAAATTTCTATATTGTCAATAGGAACCAAAACTTCTTCTTTAGGTATGATAGCTCCAGGTTTGTTAATGGACATGGATAATCCTTTAGGCGCAGTAGGGATGTCAGCATGGGGTGCCTCATCCTTCATGACAACGGCCCTTTTCCTGCCTCCTCAGCAAGTCATTTACAACATGTATTGGTGCTGTGTCTGAAACCTTTGAAATAGGTGCATTGGGGTCAAGGATTATTATTTTTTTGACCACATGGACCTGAGGACGGGTGGAGGAACCCAAAGAGGTAGCTTTGGAGTGCAGGGTCGACTCAGGAATCTCATTAACTGCTTTCTTGATTGTGCAATGCAGATGAAATCGTTCTTTTGGCTATTAATATCATTTATACCTTGAAGTAAGATCCCAATGTAGAGACAACAGCGGTAATGGCGTCATCCAAGGTGATATGATTGGTGTTAGCCAAGGGTTGCTCTTGGGTGTAGAAACAGCTGGCAAACTCCTCAGGGGCTCTCCTTTGTTCAGGCGGATAACCATGAAAGCTTCTTTTGGTTAACCAGGGTTTGATTGCTGCAAAATTCTTGGATTAAGATCATATGGACCTGTTCCCAGGTGTTGCATTCTTTCAAGTGGAGAGTAATGATCTCCTGGGCAGTGCTGTTAAAGCAGGAGTAGATATGTGTCACTTTCTGCTGATCGGTGGCTTTTTTCCATGGAGCTCTCATAGGCATACAGGAAAGAGGCGATGCTTTCCTGGCCAAAGGTGAACCTTTCTTTAGAACTAGGTTTAAAGTTAGTTACAAGAGGAGTGGAGTGGGTGTTAACACCAGGAATTGGTGACAGCTTTGAGATCTTGGTTTCCATATAGTTGAGGGGGACCTTCTGGATCAACCGTCGTCTTAGGACCTCAAGGTCCTTCTGGATATCTTCCCAGTTTTAGTTGAGGAAGGAGGTGAAAGCCTTATGGGCAACCTGATCCTTTAGGGCTTTAATATCGGCGCCCTGAAGGAGAAGCTGGATCTCATGGGTGGTCAAATGGGTCTTATACCCTTGAAAAGTTTATTTAAGCTGAGAAATACATCTATTGGTAAGCTTGGTGAAGGCACTAAAATTACTCATCTCATCTGACATTGCCTCAATGAAGACCCTAGGATCAAGGGGACTCCATCTAATTGGAATCTACATCCTTGAGCTACATTCCAGATTTGGTCACATAAGGTGGCTAGAGATTCTAAAATATCCTTTTTCCAAGGGTCTTCAGGGTCTCTGGGTAGGGGCCATGGGGCCAGAGAGCCCTCAAGGCCCATGGGGACCTTAAGTACCTTCAGGTCCCTCGCATCCTTTGGGACCTTTGGGCCCCAAGGCCCTTCAGGTCCCACACTTCCAGAGATATAGCTGTAGAAGACAGCTCCTAATAGTGTTGTTGCAGGGTCCATACTAGACTTCAACTTGATAAATGCTCTGATTCAAGCAGCCTCAAAGAGTTGGATATTCTGACGTAGTTGGTATTTGAAATAGCCAAATATCCACTATCCAACACTGCAATTTGGCCTCAGGCTTCATTGATTAATTGGCAGTTGTCAATTATAGGCTCTTGGTTGTCATGGATGAAGGAGGAGGCCACAATGTAAAAATCACTGACATGAAAGTGTAAGGTTTGGGTGATACCAATTTTCAGAAAACTTCATAATGGTGCAACTTGACTAGCTGGAGGAGGTGATGAATAGCTGAGTGAACAAAGTTAAAAAGGTAGTGCTCAGCTCTTAGGGTCAGTTCTCCCGCTGGCAGCTGTACCAAGGTATAAAAATCCCTCATGGTAGACGGCATGGAAGAGGCGCAGGAGCAGCTGGAGTGGGCATCCGCAGAGTAGATGCCATTTACTAATTGTTGAACAATACTGTTAAAGTTATCATACTGAAGTTGATACTGATTCCTGTCAATTGAGGGTAGGGAGAGAAGGAACATGGCCCAGAATTCTAAACTCTCAGCTTGCTTAGGCGGCACTTAATACTTTAAGGTACTAATTTGTTGATCAAAGCATCTTGACTGATCATCAGATTAATCTTCATGACTGCTAGTATTGTCCATTATTGCAATAGACATTTCACTTAGGACAGTTTGGAGCTCCCTTTAATGTTAAGAAAATATTTTATTTGAGGTGGGCCAACCTGGGGACAATACTGCACCGATTAGGGAAGTGAAGAAAATGGGAAAGGAGGATAAAACCTGGAAAACCTCCATGCACAGCATATGATAGGCCAGGAACTCCATGGACCACCTTTGTTATTTGCTATCTTGGTTCGGGGCATTGGTGCGCAAAACCAACACAGTCAAAATCATCCCCTACCCAAAGTCCATTACTGGGATTGAACTTGGGAGCCAGTGGTAGAGGGTCCATACTCTACCACTGGGGTATCCTCCCTTTGTGGAGATCCCTTTAGTGAGCATTACTTCTCTCAGAAAAACAGCTCTCTTGACTGTCACTGAAGTCTGAAAATGGACTCAAAGCTGAATTTTAGGTGAGAGATCAAAAATGAAAAGATGTAGAGAATATATATTACTTTATTGCTATGTTAAAAAGTGTCAATATTATAGTGCATGTGGGGACATGGTGCCTCAGGGACCTTTGTGGTCCATAGGATCATGATCTTTTACTGCCTTCTGGATCACCTTTTCTGGACGGTGCCCTCATTGTATTATAGTATCCTCATGACTGAGGTGGTGGGGGCGGCACCTCTCAAGATTCATGAAGCAGGCATGGGACTACTGAAAAGATTCCATTGATTCTTGTATGCGTGATGCTTCCTGATTGAATTTAGTTTTAAAGCCTTCAGGATAAGGTTCTGTTCATGCTATTTTGAGATTCTATAATTTGATGCTCAATTTTGGAGCAGGGATTTCAGCTTGCTTGTCATTTTAAATCCCAACAAGGTATTCATAAATTCTCAATTTAATCATACTTTTTGGTACCTTTTTGAAGGAGTGTTTTTCTAATTTTTTTAAAGCAGTCTTATTTAAAAAATTAACCCTGTTTCTTTTTTCCAAAAATAATAGTGCTTTTTTTAAAGATGGTTCTTTTCCAAATTTTATTTTAAAAATTATTATCCCTATATATCATTTTTTGACCCTCACTATTTCTATATTGGTTTAAAAATTGTATGTAGTCTTATATAGTATCTCATAAACATATATACTAATAATTTATTTTATTATATTTAAGTTGACTTTATTGGTCAATCTAAGCTATATTTACTTATTGCCGTATATAGTAAAACATTTCACTAACTTTAGTTTAATTTTTTGGTCAAAATATGCTAAATTTACTGATCACCATCTACAGTAATTCAATTTTATTAAATTTAGCTGATTTTATTAATTAATATTTTCTAAATTTACTAATTACCATCTATAATTATTTAATTTATCAAATTTAGTTAGTTATATTAGTCAAATTATGCAAAAAGGATAGGCATCTATAATAATTTAACACATCATGCTATTATCTCATACTTACATGGATTTTTAACATACCCCCAGCCATAGGACATACATCAAGTCAAAAGTGATTTGAAGATATATTGCTAATGTCAGAATTAAGTTTATCCATTTGATGATCTAGTCCCACAATTGGAATCCATTGCTTCTAGCCCAATTCAATATAAATATTAAATTACTGATCAGATACTGGACCAGTCCTTACAAAAGTAAATGTGACCTAAGTTGAATTTTCCTCTTTTTTAAAAGATGATCAAAATTGGTCCAGTAGTTTCATGTTATGTGCAAAAAAACATAGAAACAAAAATAAAAACAAATTAACTGATAAAATTGAAAACCTTCTTCTTATTCAATGTCAGTTAAAGAGAGGATGCTCCAACTTAGGTCCCATTCCAATTTTGTGAAGATTGGTTCACTATATGACCAGTAATTTAGTGCATATATTAATTTTTTGGAAAAAAGAACCTTCTTGAAAAAATTTTGGAAAAAAAACCTCTTTAAAAAAAGCATCAAAAACTCTGAAATAAGTGAGAAATTACTTTAATTACATAAAATCTTTTAGTAGTCAGCGCCATATTTTAAACTAACTTATAATAACCATTTATAATATATACACTCAGCACTGTATATTCTAAGTTGCTTATAGTTAAAACTTTGACACAATCCAATATATACGCTTTAATTTCAGTTTTAGAACAAAATTTATAAGTCAGGTTAGAATACAGTGCCAACTTCAAAAAGGGTTCTATTGATTATTCATAATTTCTCAATTATTTAAGATTCTTAGAGCTTTTTATAGAGGAGGTTCTTTTTTTACCAAAAATTCCAGAATGAGGTTCTTGCTTCCTAAGAAAAATTAAAACCAGTTGTTATTTCCTAAAAATAGTGCTTTTATAAAAGTGTTCTTTTTGCCAATTTCAATTTTAAAAAATCATTATCTTTACATAACATCTTTGGCCCCTCACATTTCTACATAAAAATAAACCTTATTATATATATATTATATAGTATTTTATAAAAAATATTTTAGAATTCAATTTATTAAATTAAGTGTCTTTATTGGTCAATCTATGCTAAATTTAATGATTGCCATATACAATAATTTAATTCATCCAATTTAGTTGATTTTATTGGTCAAAATTATGCAAAAATAAAAGGTATTTATAATTATATAAGCTTGTCACACTATGATCTCATAATTACCTGGTTTATGGACAAACCCTAGCCATAGACTTATATCAAAACAAATTTTGATCAAAAAGTATCACATCGCCAGTGCTGGAATTTTGTCTATCTGGTGATGAACTAGTCCCACAATTTAAATCCATCCTTCTGATCCAGTTTGTATACATAATTAACTAATGGTCATATGCTGGACCAATCCTTACAATCCTTACACACCTCTTTTGCACATTAGTATCACTTTTTAGAAAAAGTGACCTGGTATAGTTTATCAAAATCATCTTTTTTATTTCATGCCTACTGCCATGATTAAAAAAAGAACATGCGACTTTCAACAGCTACAGTTACAAAAGGAAATCCTGCCCAGCAGAGCTTATCTCATAAAGCCAAAAGCACACAGTAACTTTTTTAGTAAAAAAACAAAAACTCCCGCAAAATGGGCAACCCATTCAGTAAGTGTGAATCTTCTGATACTAATAAAAGTTTCAGTGATGAGGCCTGAGTAAACCAAAAAAAACTTGACTAATGAAAATTTCAGCGATGAGACTCAAGTACAACAAAAAACTTTAACTACAAACGCCACAATCAATGTGACAAAAATAGAATGACTAGTAGAATGGGGACACAAACCCCTCTAAAGGAAGCTCAACCTCAAGGGCACCAACGGCTACCACTTTTTCAGAGACTAAAGGTCCCATTGATGGGGCAACTCATGGCAAAACATAAGTACTATTGGGTAATACCCCCCAAAAGTTCCTTTCTCATCCCAGTACCACCAATTTGAGCACCCACCCTCCCCATGGATAGAGAAAGCCCTTCCAACTAGGGAGCCAACCCCCAACTGTTCGCTCCCCCATGCAGGTAAATGATTGCCATGAGTTATACAAAGATAATTATGGGAGTTCATTATCAATGCTAATAGGGGAAATTTTGACAACGTTCCCTGACAAAAATAAGTCCCCTAAATTGACTTACACCTTATTGGTCTCAATACCCAATGAGGTTATTGTCACTTTAAGAACCCTAATAGCAACAAGGCTAAAAAATAATTTTTAAGCAATGGCCCTTGACAAAAATCAGTCCTTTATTTGACTACCCCTTATTATGTCCAAAACCTGAAAATATTATGGTTGTTTGTTAATCCATAAAAGAAATAAAAATGGAGGAAATTTGTTGGCAATCATCCCCAACAAAAGATAATCCCTCCAATCAAATAACACTTTATCATACCAAACCCTGAGAAGCAATGATCGCTTTGAGTGCTTCCAATATCTATAAAACTGGGGGAAATTCTCAGAAAATATCCCAGATAAAATTAGTTCCCTCATTGGACTAACCCCTTGTCAGGCTCAAGCCCAGATGAGGTTATAGTTTTTGGGATCCAACTCAGACTTCAGATAATCTAAACTCACTATCAAAAGTTTAGTAGTAGTTTTTACCCTGAATCTGCTGAACCAATCTAATAAACAAACAGCGCACCCTGTAGCACACCAGTTAAATATACACTAATGCAGAAGGACATGCTGACCTGTGAGAGCATCTCCGCACATGAGGTGATACAATGGGAAAATCTTCAGTTCCCATATGCAACGGCGACCCAATAGATTTTAAAATCCCTATCCCCTGCTACAGCGGCAACATGACGCACAAAAAATTATCCACTTGATCTGCAAAGACGTGGATTGATACACAAATCCTGATCAAGTAGGCAATAATCTTCAAATTGTCATGCAATTGCATGGAGCAGGCCCTTAAAAGGATGAAACTACCAGTGGTCTACCAATCAGTGGATGCAGCAGTCCATGAGGACCTAAATCCTTGGTATGCTAAGACATGGCTAGATTCAGGCATTGACCTCTAAAACGCAATGGAGTTCAACAAGATGGTTATCCTCAAAAAAATGGCAGCTTTGATCAAGAGTTCAGAGTTTTTGTTGTCAAAATTAGATGCCTACAAAAAAAATGTTCCCTAACGCTATGATAGTGCTTGACTGGGCATGCCACGTTCTCTTCCAGGATAGCCCTTTAATAAAATATTACTTTTTATTGACGAGGTGCTACTGTGGATTACAGTGAAGTTTAAGGCTACTGGAAGTCTGGCACTGGTCGTACATGCAGATACCATCCGCCATGGCATCTAACCTGCTATAAGTTGGTTGGACAAAGAAAAATCCATAGAATGGGGGCCATTCCAGGAGTGGTTGCTGGAAACTGCTATTAACTGGAGTGCCAATGGCTTTGCCCCAGCCGTTATGAAGTATTGACTTCACGCCAATATGAATTTGAACATATACAGGACTGGGCCAGAATGGGGTTGAGGAAAAATATTCACAAGACCCTGCACGACCACTCCTTCACATTGGAAAGATGGAACCTCTGGAGGGATCATGCCCCTCTGGCTGCAGCAGCAGACTGGGATGCAGCGGGATTCACCCTGACACAGTCCACTCCTGGATTTAACACAAGATCCCACCCCAAGCAGCAGCGGCCATGCAAGGGTTACAACCCCTGAACTCAGACAGATTTGGCTAAATATGGACATTCAGTCAAATTGATCTGCAACTGGAAACTCTCACACCTTGAGGTCTCTCTTTCACCCCCTATGTAGAGGAGGGTTTACCTCTTCAGAAGCCTTCCAGTGTAGTGAATTAGAGGTTCCAGCAGGAGCACTACGCCTGTTAACCAACACTTGGTGGAACATCATCTCTGTCTGAGACTGGTGCCAACTAAGCACCATAACACTAAAAGTGCTGCTTGAATATTTGCATGAGGCATGTGGTCCTTTTGGTCTCACTTAACTGGTATTGCTTCAGCTTCTTGCCAACGTAAGCACTGGGGTGGCAAGCCCTCAAACTAGGCGTGGCTATGGCCAGCCCATCCACAAATGGGTTATCCATATGCATCAAGTGAAAGCTTTTTTGAGCTGAGGATTAAGCTTAGATTAAGCGATCAGCTGCATCCTCAAGGGGAAAACCCCAGTGGAGGCTCTAAAACTTTATGCAATTAAGAAATCATATAGCATAGCGGCCGCCTCTCATGAAGAGTCATGGAAAGGCGTCAGGTGTCATGTGTACGTTATTTGAGCATTTATCAGCGGTGGGTTCTCTGACCAAAAGGCCCCCAAATTTTACCTTAAGGATGCAATTTACATCCACCTCCAATTGGTCAAGGAATATTAATGGTCAGATCTGAAAGACGCAATATACCTGGAGCTGGACAGGATACTAGCCGTGCAGCAATTTTGACCACAACTGGGTACCATAGCATGGCTCTATTGACATTTCGTCCCCCTATGAACCTGACCAGAAATGACTATTAGAGGTAGGAATAAAATATAATTATCCCTACCTGCATGCTGAACCCACCCAATATGCAGATAAGATGGCGAAATGGGTGACTTTTCAAAACTTATTGATGGACCATTCCTGAAAATGGATTCACGAGGAAATTCACACTAGACTATTGTACTATGTTGAGGTTTGCAAAACTTGGCAAGAAGGTGGCAATTACATCACTAAGTGTCTTTGTCCCCGTGTAGTTGAAGCTTTATAAGAACCTGCGCCCTGGATGAAGTCAAACAAAATAGCTCCTACCCAATTTATCCATATCTCGGCCTCCATATGGTAATCTACGTTAAACAAGAGGATGCCAAACAGGTATATCAGTTTTGTTACCAGACGAGACATGCAATGGCGCAGTGTCACCATAACAAAGGCAAATCACCCTGAGATTATAAGTACAACCCTATAAACGGGATCACCAAACTCAGGTCTAAAGCCTTCCTTTGATACAAAGCCAAGGAATGGATCCCCTGTAACTTATTGGAGATCTTGGACATGCAACGCCAGCAGGATCTGAATGCTGCCACCAAGAAGCATGGGCACGTGAGAGAGCAAAGCACCTCATGGCCAATGATGAACCATTCATGAACCTGAACCCAGATATAGTATGGACTAGGAGACGCAACCAGCGTCCCAACGCGCCCACCCCACCCAGGCGAAATGGGTGGAGAAGGAAGAACTATACTGGCAAAAAGCGAGGCCAAAAATATCTTTAGTAGTTTGGCAGGAAAAGGGCCCAGAATGATTACTCCCCGATGGAACAACTCCCCTCCAATAAGTCCAATCAACCAGGAGGCTGAAAAATGGCAAAAAAACCCAACATACTTGCACCAAGCCCAGCTCATATGGGCGGTTGGCAACCACAGATGATCATAGAGGCTTTTTGGGGGATCAAAACTTACTCTGCCACTCGCCCTCATCTCTCAAAAGCAGCAGCCTCATATTACTTAAACCATAACCCCACTTAATAGACAAGGGACCTGGGATGGAAACAAAATAACCGCTGTTCCCCATTATGGGTAAAAAATTCTTATCCCAACAAACCGCGCCAACCTTACACCTCCAACCTGTTACCCATTATTGGTGACACCAGCCATTAAAACCAACTTTTCTCTGAGACTTGATGCATAGCCCAGACAATCCTCATACCCATGGGTCAGGAGGCCATCAATGATCACAATCATGAACGCTAGGGGGATGGTTAAAAACAAACATGAGCGAGAAAAATGCACCATTTTAAAGCCAAAAATTATATTGACCTAATTTTATTATCCAAAACTTGGGCATACACCCATCGTGAAATGACTCAAACCCAGGCACAGACCCCAAATACTACTCATCGTTTCAACATATTAAGCCAGGCGCTTTTGATAGACTATGTAGCGATCATAGTGCTGAACAAAAAAATTCAAATTGAAATTTTTAGAGGAGACACATGCTGGAAGAATTCTATTGGCCATGGCTTTGTTAAAAGAACTGGTAAAACTCCAAGTGATCGCTGTATATGAACCACCCAACCCTTGAGAAAACAAACAATTCTGGCAATTTCTATCAGAAAATCAAACCAACGCTGCAACCAATATAGCAGACAACTTTTATTGTTGACAAATGCGAGTAGGGACACGTTACCAACTCGCAGCTGAGTCCCTAGTATAGAAGATGATGTGTTTCAATATTTTGTGACAAAGGGGAGTATCTTACAATTAGGGAGTATTATGGTGAACCCTCAAACCTTATGCGTTGGGATTACTATAAGGATGAACCAGTAAGTGGCTCCAGACTGGACTACGTACTAGTCTCATCTGACCTCAGACAAGCTACGTCACATAGTGAAGTCTCCATAAATGCAGGAAGTGACCACAAATAGGCAGGTATCCATTGATCTGGGTGACACCCCAACACCTTGGAGTGGCAAATAAGTTTTTCCGCGTTGTGGGACTTAGAGTGATGCCATACTGACAAAAAAGTGTTCAATTAAATTATAACATATCTAGACCACCAGGAGGGCATGGATTCCCTATACCGATGTAAATAATTAAAGAAAATCTTATGAGGGATAGTGCCAAGTATGAGAAGACCAAAACCTACAAACGCAATGTTGATGCTAAACAGCTATAGGATGCCCTGTATATCCTGAAGTGAGAGCAGTGGGGCATCAATTATGGTGATATGAGTATCTGAAAAACACAAACAATATCAAGAGCTCCTACAAAAGCAGGATAATAAATTATTGCTGAATACAACCTTCTGCCACCAAAGCCAACTGTGGATGATGACTAGGGAGAACCTGGCTATCCTTAAAGAAATCCAGACCTGATCCAGAATCCGCTGGATAGAGCCTCCTGATGGCCTATTTTAATGCCCAGGAATGGTAGAACATGAAGTTGAGCAATTTTACTGCGACCTTTTCCACCTAAGCAAACCAAATAGCATGGCAACAGAAGCCCTACTAGCCCTGGCTTAGATGGCACTCCAAGGATGCTCACCTGCTGACAAACATGACCTAATTGCTGAGATCATAGTGGAGGAGGTAAAACGGTCACATAAGGATGCGCCAAAAAATAAGTCCCCATGCCCCAACAACATTCAAGTAGAAATGCTGAATGCAATCTGCGAGCAGGTAGCACCAGAACTTGCCCATCTTTTTAACCACTGTCTGTCTCACAAGTGTCAAATCCCAGGGGGACACAAAACCCAAAATTTTGCCTTATAAAAAAGGTTTTCAGTGGCACCTTCAGAAATGGCACCTGATTTCACTGTTGAATGCTGAAACAAAATCCTCACACAAATTCTCATGTGCAGACTTATGCATACTACCCTTCAGACCATCCACATTCCCAATAGGGTTCATCAAGGGATTAATAACTGTTAAAGTATTTGTTTGGTTTAAAATGCCCTACAGGATGTGCATGGGATCAAAAATGGCTATCTCGTGTTTTTGGACATGGAGAAGGATTACAATTGAGTAGCATGACCATTCCTGAGGGTGGAAATGAATGCCATCAGAATCCCAACCAACTTTATCAAATGGATTGATATGGTATACACAGGCCTCACCACAAAAGTCATCCTGGCAACCAGCGTATAGAATTAATTACAATTGTACAGGGCCTCCACCAAAGTGATCCCATGTCCCCAATACTATTTAATTATTCCACGAACATCCTATTTGCAGCAGAAGTGAAGCTTTGGGGCATCTGCCACCCCATCCAGTACTCTATCAGAATTCAGGCATTTGAAGATGACACAGTGGTGGGGATCAATTATGAAAGTGACCTCCAAGGCGTTGACGAACTCCTCTCCCTGTACCAGCAGGCGTTGAATGCCAAATTAATATTGACAAAATGGTAGTTGTTAAAATAGAGCATCCTCAATTCGCTCTGCCATTAGGAATAAATCCCGTAGCACCCACACAACTGTTTAAATATTTAGATATCCTCTTCACTGAATTGGATACAGCTGTTGAGGCGATGGAACAAGCAGTGTTTTTCAGTATGTTGTCTTTGATGGCCTACTGGAAACACGCCCACTTGAACCTCAAAGGGAAAGTGCAGGCGCTAAACATCCTCATACTCTCAAAACTTTGGTATGTAGCTCACATTCTACTACTGAGCCCAAGCTTAAAAGTAGAATTAATTTGCTCATCCACACCTTCCTGTGGTTTAAGGACCATGTGGCGCCTGTCAAACTGGACGTCATGTTCAAGCCCATACGTAAAGGGGGTATGGGGCTACTTTATTTTGAGGAACACGCCCGCCAGATCTGGACAAAGCTTTTCTCCAGATGTGCAGTTGCATATACTCTGATCAGTGCTAGTTTGAGGAGTCAACTGGGCCCAAATTCAGGGGATCTTAGATAGAATATTGTCATAGTCTCTTAGGGAGTGGATGCTGCAGAACCCCCTACTACCCTTTAAGGCTACTGAGCCTGCTATTGGAGTCTATGCAACAGGGTGGTGAGACTGGGCGGTTGGTCATTCTCATATGTGCTACGTAGTGAGGATAAGGTATGATGGGACATCAAAGACTAGAGGGTAGCAGCTGTAATGAATGGTATAAATCCGTTTATTGCATTTTGATTCAGGTTCAGATTTTCCAAATCTTAATCAATTTGTTTAAAAAAATTTTAGTGTTTGTTTGGTTCAGGCACTAAGTTGTGCCTCGCCTGAATGATTGATTAGGCTCTTGTGAGCTTAATCTATGGCTTAAGTGAAGCCCCAGAAGGGCAACTTTCAAGGTCAAGCACATGCAATTCCAAACTTCTTTCATATTTCTCTCTTGTTTCCCACTCTCACATGGGTTTTTCTGGTGGCCTCAGGGCTGCCCTTACCCTATCTTACCTGATGATCTGCGCACAAGTTTTTGTCACATTAACAAAAACTTGTTATTTAGGGGCTTGATCACCCTCAAAAATCCTTTCGTTTACTTGATGTGCTTGTGGCATCAGATTATTGGGATCCTATTTATCTGTGGCTCTTTATTTGCTAATATAAAAAATTAAGAGTGATTCCAGGGTTTGCAACCTCGCATTCTTATTTCATCTTTGCCTTGCTTTGAATTTCCCTAATTATAAGGTTTTCTACCTTGAGAGTTCAGCTCATGCTGGACATTCAATGTCAATTGTGTCAAATCTAAGGTAAGATGGTGATTGGAAACTGGGACTTTTCCAACCATTACAGCAGTGGCCATGGTTATAACGTGGGAGGAACATAACCAGATAGGTAATGAATTTAACAAAGAAACTTAAATCCTTTATAATATTTTTCTGATTTCTATTGGGGGCCCCATTGAAAGCACTGCCAAAACCACCCTCTCACCACCAAATACCTAACAACTGAGTGAAGGAAGGTCACAACAACAACTAATATCTCAAGCAGTTAGTTATGGGCCTCAATACCAAACTTAACCTCCAACCAATGTCCACCACTTAAAGAATTTTCCACAGGGCAATAAAAAAAGGCAACCACTGAAGCCCAGGGTACCCCTATAAGGAATGTCAAGTACATGCTAAACCTGAGTCAGATATTACCCACCATTATTTTGAATGCAGTATGTTAAAATATATGGTCAATTATGAGGCTACTGCTATCTGGCAAGCAAGAGCTGGATATACACACTCTCAAAGCCTCTTTTTTGCTAAGATACTTAAAATTAAGTTAATCCAGCTCCAACCCTTCCTCTACCATTATTATATATGGGTTGTATACTCAGCAATTGTGGCCAAAAATAGATCCGCAAGAGCCACCATTCCATGAGAATGGTGTGGTAGATAAATTCGAATTTTCTCTGAACAGCTTAAAAGGATCTCTAAATTTTTTTATATAATACTCAGATGTTACCAAGCCTCACGATTGGCTTTTGCACCCAGATCACTCATCAAGCGTGATGAGTCCACATTCATACTGAAGATTAAATGGCGTGTAAGCCTGCTGTCACTCAAACCATGGCCAGTGATGGTAATTGCTGATCAGGAATGGTTGACAATGCTACCCAATTAGCACCACTTGTTCTCAGTTTTTTCTCACTGTCTGAAATCCCCATTTCCACCATCCCTCTTGCCCCTATCTCATAGTTTTATTTTTTAATAAAGGTATGGAGCTTATATAAAACTGGGCAAATCCTTACAAAAGTAAAATGGTACCTAAGTTAGAGCATCCTCTTTTAGAAAAAGAAGATCATACAAATTCGTAATTTAGGTTTAGAGTTATATGAGAGAAAAAATAGAAAATATATATATAGGTCAAATTGAGAACCTTCTCTTTTTTAAAGATAGTTAAATATATGATACCTCTTCATACAAAAATATATATTATATCAAAATAAACTACTGAAGTATATCTAAAACTTACTATTACCTCTTAATCATAAGCATGTTTATTTAGTTTTATAAATACTTTAACTATCATATCTAGAATATAATAAGCAGCTTTTATATAATAAAAGCTTAAAAGTTTTGTCTAAAAACTTACTAAATCTATACTTTTTAAGTAAAGCTTAGAGCTTGAAAACTCATATCTTGATTGCAAATTATTTTGTATTTTTAAACTACAAGATTTTGTTCAATACCTAAGTTAATGATAACATTTAAATTTTATTTGAAGGTGGCCAACCTGGGGACAATACTGCACTGATTAAGGGGATTCAAATAAGGAAAGAAAATGATAAGTCCAGAAACCTCCACACATGATGTATGATGGGCCAGGAACTTCATGGACCACCTTGCTATTCACTATCTCAGTTTGGGGATTGGTGCGCAATGCTAACACAGTCATAGTTGTCACCTAACCAAAGATCAGCTACCAGGATTGAACTTGGGAGGCAGGGGCCATTGAGTCCTTACTTTACCATTTGGTACTCTCCCTATTATTGATAACATTTACTTATATAAATATATAGTACTTTTTTACTTTATAAGTAAAAAATTTGTGTACCATCTTAGTATAAGTCAAATATATATCATATACTATTATTTTTACTTTATATCAATAACTATTTAAACTAAAATTAAACAACCAAAATATAAAATATCAAATTTTTCTATAAATTATTTTTGGAAAGTTTAAAAATAAATGCTTCTGATTTTTTTAACTATTATGATATGATAATTTTAGACAGCATAGCATTTGTAAAAATAAATAAATTTAATACTGTATAAATATCAACGTAGCTTAAAACATTATTAAAGAATGATTGGTATGGAGAACTTTTCTTTCTCGTTGCAAACACTTTTGCAACCCATTCAATTCAAGACTAAATCTAGTTTGATAATCTCATAGAGGGGATTAGTCTGCGCCCATGTCTGGGAGCAGTTGGGCAAGCAAGGCAAGAGGAGCAGGCGGAAGGCCCACGGCCTCTAACATTTGAAAACACCCCGGAGAATCTGGTGGAATAGAAAAAAATCCAAAAAAACTGGCGGTCACAATTTCCCCGGAGATACTTGTGTGGCAAGCACGATGCAACCAGTACATCAACACGCCACATTCTCAGCCACTTTCGTCGGTGGAATTTGGAGTCCGTGTGTATCTGGACATCCAAAAAATGGCCCTATGGGAAAAATTTTGTTAAGATGTACACAAAATTTTCCCAACCGCGGTGTACATTGCACCTCATTCCATGTTGCGCAGTTGGCTGGACCTAGGTTTCAAAAGCAAAATAGCAGCAGATGAGGCTGCAGCAGTGCGCATAGTGGTTGACCTCCCCGAAGGGCAATGGGTCATTGAAACTAAATGCACCAGATGGACAAAATCAAACCAAATTTCCTCACATTTGACTTTTTGCCTACTACGGTAAAACGTGACATTTTGGAGCAACACCTGAAAGATGGTCTCACCATACTGGTGAAATACAATCTTTCAAAATGCAACGTTTCATGCTGATGCCACACCTGTGCACTGGCAAACCCATCGCAGTTCTGACCCCAACTGAGGAGATCATGAAGGACCTAACCCAGATCCCACACTCCACCTTTATTGACATTGCAGGACACACCACCCACCCATTCTGGGTAACCGTGGACAGCGCGCCCCCCATTTGCACCCACTGTGATGCGTTCAGCCATAAGGCACATGTGTGCCCCATCAAAGAGGGCGTCACATTCCAAGAGCACCCCTCGGCGGCCATGGCCAGCGGAGAGGCGCACTACAAACCAACCGCAAGCACCAAGGAGGCTTTCCCATGGGGAGCACAAGGCTGCTACCTATTGGTAAAGCCCATCTCCCCGCAGGAGTGGAAGAAGGCCAAGCAGGCCCATAGGACCGCGGCCAAGGAAGCGGCCAAGGTCACCACCACCATCCCATACTCACAACGCCAGGAGGACATGGAGACCTTCGCGGCGGAAGCAACTTGGGAATCCATCACCCAATCAGATTGGGAGGCCCATGCCAAATGGGCCACTCAATCCGAGGATCTGATGGGAGATTCAATCTCACCCAATTGCTGCACCCAAGCCCCAGTCAAAACTGACTTGGGACCTATCCCAACTGAAAAAATTTTTTGCCCCACTCAATGGTGCACCAAACTTATCTGCACCGCAAAAAATTTGTCCAACATCGGGAAAACAAAAAGCAAAGGCCAAAGCCAACATGACTCTTTCTGCAAAAATTAACAAAAACCCCGATAGTGTTGCTGCTAATACCCATGCTGCTGTGAAAGCCCGTGGGGACCTGGAAGAGGCTGGTGGGCCAGGGGGCCTACCCCCTCGCACCTAAGGTGTGAGGGGGAAACCATCACTCTAGGGATGCTGAATATCGCCGGACTCAAGGCCTCCCCATCCTGGGCTAGGAAACTGAGTTTTTTACAAAACAATTTACCTGTGGATATCCTGGCCATCCAGGAAACCCACTGTCCACGAGGTTCCGAGGAAGCTTGGAAAACAATGCTCCTACCATCCCTATCCTTTTGGTTGAAGCACTGTGAGGTGCTAATTCAGAAAAACAATTTTTTCAAATTTACATCTTCAGAATTATTCCTAAATGACTGAGTGCTCGTTGTCACCTTCTCATGGGCCAATGTTGCACACACAATCGTCAACATTTATGCCCCAAACAGTGCACAAGAGCATCAGGAATTTTTCTCGTCAGTCAAATCCCTCCCACTACCCCCAATTCTTTCCTAATTGGTGACATGAACTGTTGGCTAACCTCACCAATGGACCAGTGGCCGCCCTCACCCCACGCCCCACAGGGTCACGTAGAACTACGCATTCTAAAAGCCACCCCTTGGGTTAATGGATGCACTGCCACAACATGCCCCACTGCTCAAAAACATGACGTGTCCCCACATCCACAACAGCCGATTAAGGTCCATGACCCGCATCAACCTTATTCTAGCACGGTGAAATTCCAACCCCACATCTCCCACTTCAAAACAACGAAAATGGAATTCTCTCTGACCACCAACTGGTCTCGATAACATACCACTTACCCATCACAGTTGCAAAGGCCCCACATTGGTGCAAAATCTGCCCCCAGAGCTCGCGTCGCCAGGATTTTCCACGTGGGTGGAAGAGTCAACTTTGGCAAAATCGTTTGTTGCACCATTTTGTGTGGACCCCATTTCCACATGGGCAACTTTCAAAGAAGACACCATCCGCCACTATTGCCATCTCTCATCCAGACGCTCATGAGCCACATCAGCAGTTATATTGCACTGGCAGAATTGGCCCACTTGGAGTCCAACATTCCAGCCTCAGGATATAGCCCTGCATGGGGCCAGAAGTGGGCGGAGGCAGCAGCCCACCTCAACGCACTTGAAAGGCAATACAAACATCAGGTTTGTGTCCAATACAGGGCCACACGCATCACTAAAGGTGACAAGTGCACCGCATACTTCTTCAAAAAATTTTTCACCACGCCAAAGCGTGGCCTGCACACAGGTGCAAAGATCAGATAATTCTATTGTGGACACACCAGCCAAAGTGGTAATCAAAACGCAAAGATATTACTCCGAGTTATACTGAGCTGAACCAATTCAGCCGGCCGAAATGGCAGAATTTCTTGATAGAGCTCATATCTGCACCATTCTCTGATACCCGAAAATAATGAATTTAATTACTCCGAACGAATTATGGACTACCATTCGCGGTGCCAAACCAAAAATGCCCAGGCCCAGATGGCATTCCATATGAGTTCTACAAAAAATATTTTAAATATATATATCCCCATTGCTGCTACCCTCACTCAACCAGAGCCAGTTGGAAATGCACCTCCTACCAGGAGGACATGAGGCCTTTACGGTCACACTCTATAAGAAAGGGGATAGGCTAGACTTAGCCAACTGGCACCCCATTTCTCTAACAAACACAGACACCAAAATTTTAACAAAAATCATGGCTAACCGTTTAGGGACTGTAGCATCTGCCACCATCTCTCCAGAACAATTCAGTTTCATCCCCAGAAGGTTGATTTGGGATAACGTGCACTCTGTGGCTAATGTGTGTCATTCCACAGCCTCTGGGGCACTTGTATTCTTGGACCAACAAAAGGCTTATGATAGAGTAAACTGGGAATACCTTAGGCCTGCCTCCAACAATTCCGCCTACCTCCCCGCTTCATTAACTGGGTGATGCTGCTCACGGAATCTGCAACAATGGCAGTGCGTGGCCCAGGTTTCCTAACGGAAGTAGTCCATCCTCAAAGGGGCCTGCGACAAGGGGACCCCCTGGAGCCCACTCTTATACAACTTCAGCCTTGACCCACTACTGCGAAATGTGAATGCCCAACTCACTGGGGTCCATGTGCCAGGCCAAACCCCAGTCAAGATGATGGCATTTGCAGATGATTGCGTGGTGGGGGTGTCTAACAACAAAGATGCCCCGCG
>JAKSZP010009503.1:0-108438 GCA_022478985.1 Massospora cicadina | reverse complement strand
GGTGAATATGATGAGGGTCTAATTTTCAGGGGAAACTTGGTTGAACATTTGGCAAGCATATGGCCTGACCTGCATCTGAGACCTCTCTTCTGCCATAGCTGCAGACTGCACTCATGTCAAAACATTCACCCCCCAACTAGCTGCTGATATAAAACTGACTCATTGTGCATGAGAACTTCCACTGAATATTTAAATTGAGTTCAGATGGGACGTTTGGGCTTGGTATAGCGGATGTAGAGAGTCACTTCTCTACTCCGCTTTGACTTTTCCCTGGCTGTACTGTTCCATCTGTACACAAGAGACTAGTTGACTAGGGCACCATCATTCCAGATGCCCTGTTGAATGCATCATGAAACAGCTGACCTCATAGGGCCCACGTCCCTGATTAATGTGAAACAAGCCATGTCAAGAGTTGGGCTGGAAGTGATCAGTATAAACAGGTTTAGGGTGATAGTTGGGCTGAGGACAATAAACAAGTATGGGGTGGATGTTTAACTGCTGAGGATAACTTGGTGGAATCTGGACTGGAATGACAAAGTTCCCCAAGTAAGATGATTTGGCAGTTATAGCAGAAGGATTCCGCTCAGTATTAGGTGGGAAGTTGGTTGATATATGGTGTAAAAACTGAACAATTTTAAGCAAAGGTACATCTTCATCCAACAGTGGGGTCATAACTTTTATGTAACTCATGGTATAGCTTCACAGCAGAAGTCATTGCAATACACACATCAGATTTGGATAAAATTCTGGCCCCAATTAGCACGTGAGCTTCTGCTGTAAATCGCTCAGCAAACACAGTGAGGGTCTCATTCTGCTATAACCTGATGGTCAAAAATTCGACCTTCCACTGTGACATCTTTGCAGTTCCGCTGAACAACTGTAGCACCGTCACTTTGACTTCTTGGTATGTAATGGAACTGCCTGAAAGGTAACAGACGACTTGATCAGCACTTCTGACATCCAAAGAAAAATCAACAGTTTTGCTCTCTGTCAATATGAGACTCCTTAAGTTGCAATTTCAAATCACTTAAAGAACCCATGAATATTACCTTCAATAATGAATGGAGGCAGCTTATTGCAGAAAACCTCCTGGAGCAGCTCATCTTGTTTTTAAGCACAGCGTCCAATGCCAGGTTCAGCTCTGTATAGGCAACTGACCCAGAGTGTTGGGTAGAATATTTATCAAAACAACATGAATGCAACATAGCTGGCAACCGGGTTTTTATCACTTTTATAGTTGATCAATAAACCCCCTGTAATGAGCACCACTTTTATAAAATCAGAGGTATTCAAGAGATACACTGAAGAATTTTGCACAGGGTTCAACCCACTGAGCAATTATGACCAATGATGTGATGATTGTCATCCTTGAAATGACAGAATAAACTTGAAATAAATATGCAGCACTCACCCCCACACTCTCCTTTATTTAATATTTTTTCTACAGCGGATTCTCGCTGTTCCACTAACTATAAACTACTAACAACTCCTCCTCTTAATCATCTCATCTTGCCTATATTGTAGCAACTTCAGATGCTACCACTTCCATGACTTAGTAATTTAATTCGCCATATCTCATTGGTTCCATCAATATTTCATTCATTAATTTCACAATCGCATAATTTGAGGCGATTTCTAAAAACCCAATATCGCCTCATCTTAAGGCGCTTCAATAATCATAACTTGTATTAAACTCAGCAGATCCTACCCATTCTGCCATAATGAATTAGGTTTTTTATCCAGTCATATCAAAATCACAATAAGGAATTTAAGGGATTTTGGGCAAACAATCAATCAAAGGGAAGCAGGCCTAAGCCAAGGCACACCATAGGCGCACACTTCCATTTCTCAAGACACTGTATTTTGTCATTGACTGAACTCAGGTAATTGATTGTAAAAATGGCTGACCTGAGCTGGAAAGTTTAAAAACCAAATGGGTTTTGAGACCCCATTTACCTAAAAACTGAAGCAAACCATTTTTATTTAACAAAGAGCTGATCTGTTTTAATGTGCCTGCTATTATGCAGGGCTGAACTTCTCTAGAATCCCTGGGACCACCCTGGGCATACATCGCCTCCACCCAGCGTTGATCCAAGGTATACTTGAGATCAGGGAGGCCAGCCAACTTCACAACCTTATCATCCTTATATGCAGCTTTGTCCCTTGGATTTGTCCCCATGATTATTTCATTTTCCAGCCATGACAGTACTCGAACTATTTGACAAGTATCAGGAAGTATTCACCCAGGACAACGATGATTTGGGATGCATGAGGAATGTGATCCACAAGTCAACACCAGGGAAAATTTGTCTATAATAATGAGACTGATTTGATAGTCAAAGGCGGCTGAAGCAGTAGTGGAGGAAGAAATCAGTAAACTAATAAAGCATGGGCTTCTAGTTCTGTCATTGAGTCTCTGTGTAACGATTGAGTTTGTCTCAATCGTTGCATATTGGCTCAGATTCAGATTTTCTGAATCTGAGTCAATTCATTTAAAAAAATTACTTTTGGTTTGGTCATTTTGGGCGCTGGGTTGTGCCTCACCCAAGTTGTAGATTAGGCTTGTGCAAGCCTAATCAATGATTCAGGTGAAACCCCCAAAGGGCAGCCTTTATAAGTCACGCCTGCCCATTCCAAAGTTCACTTTGGAATTCTTACCTTAGCATTCCCTTCCTGGGGAGTATTATTGGTTGCTCCCCAGATGAGCTCTAGTCAGAAGATCGTTTTTATTCTGAATAAAATAAAGGTTGTTTTGGGGTTTGCATACCTCGCTTACCTGTTGGTCTTTTTCCCTTTCAAGGATTTTTGAGTAGGTTGGTTTCAGACCAACTCCCCCAGAGGACTTGGCATAACCAACCAAAAGTAGGTTAATGTTTTGTGCTGTCAGTGCCTCAAACCTCTCCCTATTCAGTTAGGCTGCTTTGGTTGCTTGTCAGTGTACCAAAGAATTATTTATTTACTGGCAGTCAGAAACTGGGAATTCTGACCATGACATTATTCTGAAGTGAACCTCAAAATGGGCAGGCGCGCCTTATAAAGGCAGAGCTTTGGGGGCCTCACTCAAGTTCTTGATTAGGTTCACACAAGCCTAATCTACAGCTCAGGCGAGGCACAACCCAGCATCAAATTGACTGAGCCAAAAGCATTATATAAAGTGATACAAATCAGATTTAGAAAATCTGAATCTGAGTCAGGTTGCAACGATCAAGTCAAATTAGATTGTTACATCACCCCCCACTTGGAGGAGGGCCCCTCTCCAAAGAGGGGCTCCACAGAAGAAGGCCGCCATGATGAGGGCTTCCTGGGGCGAGTTACCTCAAGCCCCGGGAAAATTAGCCCAGATAAACTCTGGGCCACTTGAGGAAATGACAAATGGTGAGAGCGAATTAAGACTGAGCTGCCAGAATCAGCCCACCCAGCATGAGGATGCACACCCAGCATGTGGCTGCATTGCTCTCCCTCCCGAGCTCCTATTGGTGATGGTCTTCCCATCCTGACCAGGAAGGCACTTTCCCCAACAGAAGCGTGAGAGGGGTGCACAGTGCAGCGCAGCTAGACATCCAACCCCTTTCCAGGTGGACCATCCGCAGGTGAGGGAGCCCTGCTGGGACAGGTCCCCTCAAGTGCCACCGAGTCCCTGGTGAGCAGGAGGCCCTACTAGGAAATTAACTGATGGTCACTTCAAGTCCAGGGTTGGCCATCAGTCACCAGATCCCACCAGTGCTGGTTCCTTGACAACTGGGACCAAGTGACCACTGAGGTCAGCCAAACTGGGGATCAGCAGCGTGCAGCACACAATGACTTTGGAATAATGTCACAGACTGGTAAAACCCCACTTCTGACCAGCGTATATATAAAATATTTGTTTGGTGCACTGACATGAAACTAAACTGGCCAACCATTTTGGGAGAGGTACCCTTGGCACCCAACAAACCCAACACTCCCCTAATCATGGTTGGTTATGCAAAGCCCCTCTGGAGGAGTTGGCCCACTCCAACCCACTCAAAATAGCTTTTCTACAGGGAAAAAAATCAAGGTAAGCAAGGTATGCGAACCCAAATCAACCTTTATTTTTATTCTGGACATAAAAGTGCCCTGCCATCCATAGCTCATCTGAGGAGCCACTGACATTGCTCTCCAGGAAGGGAATGCTAGGGGAAATGACTTAGAATTCTAAAGTGAACCTTGGAATGTGAAGGCGCGCCTTACAAAGGCAGCACTTTGGGGCCTCACCCTAGTCATTGATTAGGCTCACACAAGCCTAATCTACAACTCAGGTGAGGCACAACCTAGCGCCCAAAATGACCAAAACAAAAATGTTTTAAAAGCGATCTGACTCAGATTCAGAAAATCTAAATCTGAGTCAGAATGTAATGATCAAGATGAACTCAATCGTTACACCTTGAGTGAGCCCCATCCTTATTGTGAAGAAGTTTGGCTCTAATTGGGTGTTGATTAATTACCAAAAGCTGAACAAGATATGAAGAAGAATTCAGGTTCACTACCACAAATTGATGATGTGCTAGATTGATTGGGAAAAGGAAAGCATTTCTCCGCAATGGATATAATATTGGGATATTGGAAAATTAATTTGCTAAGTGAAGACCAAGATAAATGTGCGATTATCACTGCGCAGGGGCTTTATTAACTGACAAGGATGACCCAGGGTCTAAGTAATGTGCCAGCGACGTTCCAGAGGGCCATAGACGCTATCTTGAATGACCTGAAGTTGTCATGCGTCCTGGTGTACTTGGATGATATAAATGAGTTCAGTAGGACGTTAATTAACCATTTACACCACTTGGAAGAAGTTTTCAAGAAACTATCCATGATAAACATGAAGATTAAGCCAAAAAAGTCACTTCTTCAAGAAAGAGTTAAAATATATGTGACTTGTAATCAACTCTAGCGGACTGCAGCTGCAAGCCCAGAAAATTAAAGCCATTGAGTGAATGGCTGTACCAAAGAGTGTCTAAGATATCCAAGTGTTCCTTAGAAATGGTCGGATACTATAGAAGATTCATTCAGGATTTTTCAAGGATCGCTGAGCCCTCTTCCACTTGCTGAAGGATCCAAAAAAAATTCATCTGGAGTGAAATGCCCAGAGTTCCTTTGATGAGTTCTTCAAGTATTTAATAGTTTCTCCAATTTGAAATATCTTTGTTTTGATCGAGGATTTATAAATAAAAACTAATGCTTTATTAACGGCAATTGATGCCATATTGATCCAAGTAGATAAACTTGGGGACAACCATCCGGTGGCGTATATGAGCTGGACACCAGCCTCTGAAAGGAATTACACCATGACTGAGCATGAATGCCTTGCGATCATTTTATACTTTTAAATGGTTTCAGGTGTATATTCATGGAACGCACTTCAAAGTGGTGACAGACCACTTCTCGTTTCATTGGCTACACAATCTAAGGGAACCAGAAGGATGACTGGCCAATGGGCATTAAAACTACAGGCCTACAATTATGAGATAGTCCGCTGAGCTGGAGCTTCTCATCAGAATGCGGATGGCTATTGCAGTTACCAATGGTATAAGTGGTGTACCAGCAGGCGGATGAGCTATTCCAGAGAATGGTCGAAGGAGAAATTGGGAATGAGCCCCAAAAAATCCAAGGTGTGCTTCAAAAAGTGATGGAAAATAATGAGACCATGGATGGACAAGTTTCTAAGACAATCAATAGAAAACAATTACTAGTATTAAAGCCATTAGAATGATTGGCTATCATTCAAGCCGCTCATAAGGTTGTTGGGCATGGAGGCCTTCAGAAGACAACTGATCACATTCGCCAGTTATATTACTGGGAGTCCATCAACTATGTGTAGCAGATTATTTGACTTGTTGTGTGGAGTGCCAGCTGCACAAGCCGCACAAGAACATGACTGGACACTGACTGGTCTGCCCTGGATTTTCCTGACATATGGTGTCCATTGACGTGATGGGACCATTAATCATGAGTACTGGGTGAGTCAAGTACATAATAGTTGCAATCGACCATCTGACAAAATGGGTCAAGATGAAGGCCCTGGCGAAAGTAGACGCTACCAGCACTGCAAAGTTTATTCTAGATCAAGTAGTATATTAACATGGATGCCCACAGGCCTTACTGAGTGATAATGGAACAAATCTTACGTCTCATGTGATCTTAAAATTAAATGAAATAATGGGGATCAGAGGAGTCATGTCTGTATTATACCAGCCGGAGACAAATGGACTGTTAGAACGTGTCAATGGAATGCTGGACGTGACACTGAGGAAGCTGGTTTCAGGGAGAACTTCCACGTGGGGAACATACCTTATTTTGGTGACATTTTCCTACAACATAAGTCATCATGTGGTGATGAGAAAAACGCCGTTTGAGTTGCTATATGGAAGGAAGGCCGCGTTGCCACCAATTTTATATTTTGTAGTGGAACCAACATTGGGGATGAGTGCTGAGCAGTACCTGAACCAATTGTTGAATATCCTGATTGAGATGCAATCACAGGCATTTGATATGACTTTAAAGAAAAGGATTTAAATGAATACAATGGATGATAAAGAACTGACTTGCCTCAGCATAATGTCAAATAGGCGAAAGAGTTGCCTATTGCAATACACATGGTTTCAAGAAAAGAATCAAACTGGATAAATTGTGGTCAGGTCCATTTAAGATGACTACCAAGATAGCGACTGACGCCTACTCCATCAAGAACCCCTTGGATGGAAGGTTAGTAAACTGAGTCCATGCTAAGTATTTAAAGAAGTGGATCAATGAAATTATAAAATACTAAAAAAAGTGTTCCTATAAAACCACTGAAACATTAAGATGGTTATGTCCTGATGATTTGGTTAAGTCCAAAAAAGAACCGCTGAACCAAACTAGATGGTTAAGTCTTAAAAAATAAGACCATTTAACCATAGGAACTGGCAGGTTTAAGTATACCTAGAAATCAGTTTGGGGGAATAAAATATAAAAGATGGACCACTGAACTGAGAAAAGGTTGTCCCATAGGAAAAAGAAAATTATAAAAGATTGATTAAAATATAGTGGGAAAAGAAAATAATTACTAAAACGCATCAAAAAAACATACATTATTATACTTTTTTATTGGATATCCTCTACTCAGGGAAGATTCCGCCTATGTCACCTCTTGGGGGAGGGAGGATGGAATGCAGTATCAGTAAACAAACTGTCAAAATCTATGCTAGATCAAACGCTAGCAAGGGCGAGACCTACTCAAAGCCAAGTTTGTTGAGTGGAGGCCAATCCTTGTGAGAAAGCAACTAGGGGAAGAGAGATGGAAATATCAGAACATGCCGAATAAAATACCCTGGATCAGGGATGGAAGCAACAGAACAAGAAGAGGCAGTCAGCGAATACCCTGAGTAATCCCAATATGGCACCATCGCCAGAAGATAGTCTTTAGCGCTTGCCAATGGGCTTCATCAATAACATTGACCATATATGCCAGCATTGAGCAAGGGATACTAGGCGGAGGTTGCCAATTAATGCCCCCATTAAAGCCATCAGGGAAGATACTGATGGGGTTCTCCAGAAATGAGATAGTCATGCAGGGAGTGAATGGCATCCTGCAGACAACGACTACAAGCTTTTTGGAAGCAAAAGCAGAATGATAGATGAAAACCAGGAGAGGCAGGAAGCTTCGTGGCCCAACTTCAAAGAACTTGGCTGGCAAAGAGAAGAGCATAGACTGAAACTTCTCAATTTAGAATTTTTTCAAGATTGGAGGGGTTCAGAGCTATGGACAGAGCCTTGGTTACTTGGGCCCTCAATTCTGCATAAGGGAGTACAAAATGTTTGCTGTTTCCAATGGTTAGTTTGGTTGACAGAACAGCTGGCTTGTAATACTAGCCAAGTCAGAAAGGAACTCCAAAAGAAAGTACAATCTGACAAGGAACGATCAATCAAGACTGGAGGGCATTGCTTTAGAAGTTAAATAATGATTGTAGGAGTTTCTGCAGATGGAGCTGAAATCAAGAGAATTTTGAATTCTAACTCAGGAATCAACGACAGAAGAAGAATTGGTCATGAGACGTTTGAGACAATTGCTACCTGGTTTCACCAGGGTTGGATATTATTTCTGGTAATTTTACGGAAGGACTGGCCACAGGTACTTGACTGGGAGTATGAGTCATGGGAGGACCATAGAAGAGGTTCTGGCGTGCAGATTGACTCATCAGTTGGAAGAGCCAAAGGTCTTTATTGGACATGATATCAAGCAGCTGTTGGTACCAAGACTCAAAATTCAACATATGAGCTGGATAAGCGGGGATGTCAGACTTATATGATGGTTGACATTATGCACTCTGAAACCAAATAAGCTTTAATTTCGAAAAAGTAATCTCAAAATTAATGAGGTAAGCTCTTCAGAGAAGAATTAAGAATGATATGAGCTAAGAGGTTATCATGAGAAAATAACAAGGGTGAACATAAGTGAGCATTCTTAATGGGGCCACAAAACAAACATCAACGGCAAGAATCTCCTGTCAAGGACAAGGACGAAAATCAGGAAATTGAGGATGCCAGACCAAGAATCCTGAATATGACAATGGGTCATATACCCTGATGGGGGAAAACCAGATCCTGGGATTAATATTGTCATAAATAAACCCAATCACCCCAGCATGACAGAAGGTCATAGGTAATGCACTCTGAAAAGGCAGTTGTGAGTAGGAAAAGGAAGAGAGCCGCATTCTAAGGTCATCCCAAGCAGTGTTGAGCAATAAGTGACCATACTCTGCTTGAACTCAAAAAGTATTAGACTTGGTGTCCAAAGAAGTATTCTCCAGTCCTGATCCTTTTCTCACCAAAAATCTAGGCAAGAGGGGTAAATTTTTGAGATTTTTGACCACATTTCCAGCCATCTAGATTACTATGGGTCGCTAGTGGATAATTCCCTATAGCAAGTGAATTGGATATCAGTTAACCCCAATTTCAGGTCAACAATATTTGGGGAATTTTAGGTAATTCGCCTGGTTCAGATCTGTCAGGGATCAATCCAGGTGAATGCTTAAGATTTTTTCAGGAAGAGTTGCCAATGAAATGGGGGCATCTGATAGTTGATTTATGATTAACTATCAGGTGCACTGTTTGGGATTGGTTGGGTTTAATTACTGACTGATTGGGTCTGTAAGTAGTAAGTTGTGAGGCGAGTGATGCCAACTGAAACTAGCGAATTGATAAGTTGGTTTGTGACCTGCCTTAATGAGTAACAAGTCCCATTACCTAAGCAGGTCGCTTGCCAAATATGGTTGGTTCGCTGGTATTGAGAGTAAAACAGTAGGGATACGTTTTCTGACTCTTTCTGTTTTAGGTCTCAAGGATGTCCGATGACAGAATTATAAACAGGATGGGGAAGACCATTGCTGATGAGATGATAAAGGGTAATTCAATGGCAACAGCTGCCATTTCATCAATAAAGCACCAACTGAGGGTTGGGTTCTGAATTCCCACTATAAATTCCCATAATAATTCACCTAATAAAAAACAATTAAATATTATCAAAAATATACTTTAGCAGAATTCATTATTAGTTCTATTCATCTTCAAGGAAATTATTGCAGTGTGCTTTAATTGAAGACTATTTAGGATAGTTAGTAAGGATTGAGGATCCAGAGAAGTGAAGCTGAGCTGAGAAGGGAATTGCTGCCAACTGTGTGTCACCAGAGAGAGGCCGTAATCTAGGATCTGAGCGTGGATCTAGTTAGGAGGATAAGGGAATGAATCCTTATTGATGATATCTTGAGTGTTTCGAGGAGGAATACTGGTCAAGCGTTGGACCCAACACTAGATCTATTCAACTACAGATAATAGTCTTCATACTAATATCAATTGTATATTATATATAATCAGAAAATGTGAGGATTGCACAAACCTGAAACTGTGCATTTACCATTTTATGGGTTAATATCTGTGAAGAGTGTGAAGCCCATAGAATTTTAACACCTCACCTGTTTATACAACTTCCCACTCTCTACCTTGGTGTTGTGGGAGTGTCAAATTATCATTTTCTGGACAAGCTCATCCTCGTCCTCCCAATCATCAGGGGTCATTAAGAGGGTAAATAACTTCTCAGCTTCACTGTTATCCAAATGAAAGACCAGCAAATAAGTCAACCCATGGACATTAATATGGCAGGTTCCAGTGCAGTCCTTAATTTTCATGTCGTAATACTTGAGCTTTAAAGCCCAAAGAGTTAGACGTTTAGTAGGATCCTTCATTTTTTGTAACTCTTTTAGGGAAGCGTGGTCAGTAACCACAGTGAAGGTAGTTCAATAAAGAAAAGGGCGGTAAGTGTTTTACAGTCAGTAGAATGGCAAGGCACACTTTTTTAGTGACGCTATAGTTGCATTCAGCTTTGGAAAGCACATTTCTAAAGTATGATATGGTTTGATCTACACCGTTTCCATCCATCTGAGCCAAGATTGCCCCAACGGCATAATCTGAGGCGTTGGTAAACAAGATTAATGGTTCCCATAGTCTGGGTGACACAAGATAGTATATTCTTGTAGAAATTGCTCCAGAGTTTCAAAGGTGGCCTTTTTATTAAGCACACCAATCAAAAGTGGTGTTCTTATCCAATAGGCAGACAAGGGGCTCACTGAGCTGGGAAGGCTTAGGGATGAACTGATGGCAATACCCTATCATTACCAGAAACACCTGAACACCTCATGGATTATTAGACGGAGGCATTTTTGATATTGCTTCAACCTTGTCTTGTAAAAGTTGGATCCTCTCCTGAGAGAAAGCATGTCCAAGAAAGTCTGATTCCTTTTGGAAAAAGGTGCACTTCGAGGGTTTCACCTTAATTTTAGACTTTCATAGATGTTTAAAAACTTCTTTAGGTGAGTAAGATGTTCATAAAAAGTCTTCAAAAATACTGTGATATCATTTAATAGACTATAACACAACTTAACTTAAGATCTTATAAGATGTAATCTGTTGCTAGCTGGAAGGTTGCAGGTACGTTACACAAACCCTGAGGTAATCAGGTGGGTTGGAACAAGCCTTCACTGCAAATAAGTGCATCTCCCCTGATCCTATGTATGAAGTTCTGAGGATAGTTCACTTGATAATTAAAATCCTGCACACTAAAATGGGAAAAAGTTCGGCCAATTATTCTTTAATCTTGCCAGTGGCTTATGGTATTCTGACCGTTCAGAAACTCACTAGGCTTAATAAAATATCCCTGACTCTTCTGGTCAATTTTGGGCTTAATTTCTCCTTTGTAATTGGGAACAACTTCTGAGTCATGGATTGATACAAGCTGAGGGTTTGGTACTTCCAGCTTGTTGGCACTCTCAAAGAAAGGATTCTGAAAAAAATCAGGAAAGGGATAATATAATATATTTTATTATGTGATATTTATTTGATAATTAGTTATTAGGCCATGCGCCAGTATTTACACTTCTAGGGCATCTCCTGGCCACATTTGAGCACAAAATTTCAACAGATTACATTCCATCTCAGTTCAGCCCTTGAACTGATATGACTGAGACCTATTGCTAGGTTTATTGGTGGAAAAATACTCTCAAAATTGGGAGGATTTCAGTGACAAAATTGCAATAAAACATGCAAAAATTGTCCTAGGATCTTCTTGATTTGAGTTTCGTCATACTGCTGATGAGAGTCATCTTCTGTGAAATTCTTTGCATTGATTCAAGTAGATGACATACCCCTAATTGGGACGTTGGCAGGACTCTCTCTCAATAGTACTGGGTACTCCCTTTTGGGCGGTCTGTGTGCAAGTGCTATCATGCCACTTATGGGGATTGACATACAAATTTTGCCCTAGGGCGGGAAATTGATTATGTCAAAATGTCTTTCAGTCCATGGGGCTTTTAGACGTTATCTTTGGGTTGATCCCAAACAAAAACTTATGTAAAGTGTTGGATATTGTTTCCAATATTTGGGACATATTGCCAAGGTTTGGTGTAGTGATAATTGGCCATAATGCATGAGTGTATTTGGCCCAAGCTTTTGATAAAGTAGTTGATTGAATTGATGTTGGGGATAATCAGCTGAGCCAAGTAATTACAATAGACTTAAGTTGAGAGTTTGAGTATTGGTTCAAGTATTGGAAGGATAATCAGGATGATCTGTTGGTTGTTGATGGTTTGTTGGGTCAGCCACCAGAATCTGACACTATGATAAAGGTCCATTTGAAGTATCCACTGGTCAAGTCCATAGCGGAAAATAATTTAGATCCATAGAGTTGTGCCAGGGCGTCATGATGTGGGTTTAGGATAGCTATCCTTCTTCATGAGGTTGTTTAGTTTTTAATAGTCCATAACTACCTGATGACCTCAGTTTTTCTTTTTTATAATCAGTAGAGGCAGGTACAAGGGCTTTGTGAAGGTACTAGTAGTCCAACATCTAGTAATTGCTTTATCCTGGTCCTCATTTACTGCTCCTCAACTTTAAACTGCAATAAGGTTTGGACTGGATGGGACGGGCATCACCAATGTCAATGGATTGGCTTCAATTCTTCATGTTCCCAAAGTCGGTATCAGATTGAGAAGATATGTCCCTATAGGCTTTTAATACAATATGGAGTTCTTCAAGCTCACATAAGGTCAGTTCATCCGGTATATTAACGTTTGGCAAAGTGCATAACAGATTATCAGTGGTAAGCCCATATTCAACGTAGAGACAATAAAGTGAATCCAGTCAATATCTTCAATAAGTATCAACAGACTTTTGAAAATTTCCTAGTGCTTTTTTAACAAAGATGACTTTGTCAGTAAGGTCCTCAACAGGATATTGACAGGTCTCTGGTATGCTAGGTCTAGTATACCAGGCAATACCCAAGGCTCCGGAGGGCTAACTATATCAATACATATTATATGCAATAGGCAGTTATAAGGGATTAGTAACATAATCTAGTGTCAGCCACTCGTTGTTCACTAGGCTTAATCATTTTTCTTATGATGCGTAGAAAGGATTATCTCCAACGTGTCCATTGATTCAGGAAGTTTCCTTGTATTTTGCCCAGACGTGGTATAATGCAAAGATAAAGAAGAAGGAGGGTAATCAACCAGGCAAAAATATTTGTTCTTGCTAATTTCTTGATTTGATAAAACTAAAGGAGCTTAAAAATTGAAAAAAATGAACACTGTTTCATGCTGATAATGCCGTCATACTCAATCATGAAATGGGTGCCAATAAGCATATCATAGGTGTCGTCCAAAGCCATTGCGGGGGCTGATAGGATGAGCTTTCCAATTCAAATGGGTAGGGAGTATTAAGCCTCAATAGCGCATGTATTGCTGGGACATGTAGTTCCAAACTCTTGGGAGTATAACAAATAGGGCGCCAGCTTAATTTTCTTGATCAGTTTTGAAGTTATTACATTTACTGGGGATTTAGTATCCAAGATGGCCATAACCTAGACCTTCTGAATAACATCCTCTACCTTGGTTATGGTAAAATTAAAGTTAGGAGAGAGATAGGACCTCCTTAAGCCAGAAAGTGAAGGTCAGTTTTTGAGCTGTCTCATGATATCTCTCAAGGATGGATTTCAAGGTATGAACATGCTGAAGAGGTTAAATCAACCAGGCCAGAAACTGGTAAGCATCAATGGAGTCTCAATAACCACAGGACACCCTAGGACTTGGTGGAGGTAAGTTTCCTTGGGTATAGTGGCATCATCTACTACTTTAGTATTCAGCCGATCAGGAACCTCAACTTCAGTGAGGCTTTTAAAAAATAGTATCCAACATCTTCATAGCCCCTACAGATTCATCACCGTGGTAATCCTCAATATACGGAAATAGAGCAATAGATGTGGGGGAGTCAGGAACATAAGATTCGTCAGCAATAGGGGTGCCTGACCCTAAACTGACATCTCTTTTCCCTGCTCCACTATGTCAGCTCTCTTCTTTCAACACACAAAGTCATAATTTACCACTTTATTGCAGTAGGCACTTGGGACTTTCAGATTGCTTGACTTTTGGCTTTTGATCTTCAAAGGCCATAACCTGAGGGTTAACCTTTTGGTCTTTAATGGCCAGGACTCAAAGTTTGTACTTTTGATCCTCAATAGTCAGAACGTGAGGTCTGGACACAACTCCTAGAGAAGCCTTGAGCTTGTGGAAGTCAGCGACGTCTAGCAGAGCCTCCTCATATCATTAACGTTCTGGAAATAACATTTCACGGACGTGATATGCATCTCCAGAGGAGGGTGATATGCAACCCAGTCAGGATTTGCACAACAGCATCATTTTAAAGTCAGCATCTTAAATGTTAACAGCATATGTGCTTTAACATAGAACCATTCAGTGAAGGCAGCAACAGACTTTCCTTCTCTTATGCTGATGCGCATGAAGGCTTGATATCATACTTAAGCTCTATTTTGAGCCAAACTAGTCAATGTGAGCCTCCTTAACATCTACCCAAGTGCTGAGAGTATCCATATGAGACACCATCACTTCTTGGGACATGTGACTTAAACAGGAGAGGATATGCTTGACCTTCTAGTGGTCAGTCGCCCCTCCTATGGATGAATCATAAAAATAGAGGAATGAAACAATGCTACCCTTTCAATGGATGAACTTGTCCTTAGTTGAAATAAATGTGATAAAGTCACTCCCACGGAGAGCATGGACAGCAGGAGCATCATGGCCCGTTTCTCTAAGCGGATGTCCAGCTGATAAAAAGAGCGAGAGAGCTGATCAATTTTCTCTTGGGTAGAGTTGAGCATGAATTTCATAGCTGCAGATGGCGTTTATAGCAATTTCACAAAGATCCAGTCTAGCTTCTATCACCAGATTGTGAGTTTAAATTTCCTTGACCTGGATCTCAAGCTCCTAAAATTTAAAGTGGAGTTTAGACACAAGTGAACTTAGGTTTTATTGTTTAACTTCTAACGCCGCAACACGCTTTTTTCAGCCCCTTTTTCGTCTAATTACACCCCTCACCTTCAGGTGGGTGAGAGCCTTTGGAACTTAAATCAACTTCAACCTGTTCATAGCTATACTCAGCCTGCGTTAACCATCAATACTCATCCTTCAACAATTTAGGTCCTTCAAGGGAGGTTTTGACCCCCTGAGATTCCTTTTCACAGTCACTAACCCGTTGAGCTAAGTACTTGGTATTCTCAAGAGAAGCCTTGAGATGCACTTTTTCTCCAGCTTTGCAACCTTAGTCTCTAAAGCATTAGTAGACCTAGAAGGCTCTTGCAAATAATGTCGTTCAAGATCCTCAACTCAGTATAAGGCTTTTGCCAGTTTGTGCTACACAACAATATGCGTTGTTCATCTCCCGTTTAGGTGGTAGTCATATGAGATTAGAGTCTACGGTGGGTTTGCTCTTTGTGCTTTTCAAGTTCCTTAGTTAAATTCTCAAGTAGAGAGTGAGTTTGGAAGAGGACACGTCCAAATTATTAAGGAAGATCTTCATGGTCTCTTCCACATATTTTACTATGCCAGTGTCCATGGTAGTAAGCCGCTAATGTAACTGGATAATTTATTTTGTGAATGGATTCCACACTGGATTTTTCTTTACCAATATTTTCAGAGGCTAAGTTGTACATGTTGTCATAGGCATCTATTAAGAAATCATGGTTTTCCAAGCGGCGGTGTAGTTCCTCATGATGTACACTTAACAGGTGAACTATGAGGAACATGTCGGGATGGGAAACTTGCAGATCTAGGTAGCCAAGTTGGTAAGCTGAAAGTATGTGTCCAGAAGGGTTTGAGTCTCATAGAGGTCATCAGATGGTCCTCCACAGAGAGAATCCCTTTCATGAGAAGCAATGTCTCCAGGGTTTCATATCCTATGCATCAGGTTTTCACTACTTCAGTTGCCAGCCAAGTAAGCTGCTGAGACTATGGTATAATAGTAAGTGCAGACTGTTCCTCATCAAAAGAGATGGTTGGGGTTATCCATTCAGTCGTCTTCTGCACCATCTCCATTTATCACCCATACAGTGACACTACTATCAAAAGCGTCCTCCATTTTAGTTACAGTTAAGCTTGTGGTGTACAGGTTTCCTGCAATGAGCACCACTTTGTTTTAATCCTAGTAGCTAGTTGCTCATAAGTGCTGATTCAGTAGGATTTTAAAATATATTGAACTTTTAGATGAAAAAATATTTGGCTACACTTACAATATGGAAAACTATATAATATTTTATAAATATATTATTCTCAATCCAGCCCCTGGGGGTGATAAACGATACCTTATTAGAATGCCCTCTCCCAGTATTTGGGATATTCAAAGGCTAATAGTGAGATATGATATAAGATTCATTATAGGTGGGGGCATCGTAGCTTTGAAGAGAGGGCAAACTGACCTATCAGAGCCTGTGAAAATCTTTTCACCTCAATTGGTCTTAACACTAGATGATTGGCCCACCACAGTATGATAAAACCATGTGATAATGATTTGATATATTTTACCCAATCATACCTCTTATAGGTATTTTCAAATATGGCACATTTCCACAGGCTCTGGATTTTAATTGATGTTTAAAGTTTCTTCATCCTTTGCAATCCCCCTAAATCCTATAAAAGGGGGTAGTTTTCATAGACAAAAGCGCTTAACTGAAGCTAGTGCTTGGGCGACACTCCAACTCAGGTGAGCTATTCCACCAGGGGTCATAAGTAACAAGGACAACTTGATACGGCCTATTCAGCTGAATGCAAGTAGTAAAACGATACTCCAGGTTAAATCATTCCGCTGAGAGAGTGGCGGATCAGTATCATTAAGATTCTGACTATTTGCATCCATAACGTTCTTCTCCCTGAGTCAATATGGCAATTTTCTGACAAACAATTGTATGTAGAGATTGCTGTCCCATGGAAGAAATCAAGATTGGTGACTTGAGTAGCTCCAGGGATTATAATACCAGGCCATAAAGAAATCTGAATTTTACTAGCCAATCTGAGCAATAAACTGATGAAGGTGGCAAAAAACCAATAATCACACCTGCTCAATTTTATCCTGATCTCTTAAAAATTTAAGAATTTTAAGCTTTTAAATTTTTCTAAGATGGGGTTCATGACAGTCAAGGCTATGCCTGACCACCAAATAGCCTTAGTTTCCTTAAGAAGAATATTAAGGCTAAACAGATGGATGTGAGGGTTTTGACCCTCAAAAATTGATTGACAAGTTTAAATCTAAATTTAAATCTTTTATTTTTTATTTATTTAACTGAGGCAAGCTGACCAGGGGACGGGCATCACCAATATGTGTGTGGAAATGGTGGGGGGAAGAAAATCAATGACTAGATATGATTGGGCACCCTGGGGTACACAGGTTACCCCTGTTGCCGGCTGGGACCGCCAGGTGTGGGGGGAGTGGTGCTCTATTCCAGGGGGGTTGCCTCCACTATAGAGCAGGTGTGGAGGAAGGGGTCTGTGTGAAGGAACCAGATTGGGAACCATTATTTATGAGTCTCTGCTGTCTTGGTCTCATATGCCTATAGAGCCAGGCTTGGAAATTCTCCACTAAATGGACGTGGAACCTATTGACCACCTCATGGATGGTAGGGACCGTGCCCTTGAATGCATCCAAGGCAATAGTTTGGATCATCCACATTGCAATGGGTATCAATAGGGTGCGCAGGGTTGATGGGATTGGGGATGAAAGTCAGATTGTGAGGAGGCTCTTCAATTTAGAGAAATCCTGGTCATCTTGGATCTTGAGCAGGCGTGTGACTTCTCGCCATATGGCTTTGGATGGGGGGCAGGTTTCTAGGCGGTGGTGTAGGAAGCTCTCTCCTCCTCATACTGCACAGGTTGCGTGGAGTGAGTGTGAGCGGTCCACCATTCTGTAGGTTCTTCTTGGGCAGCGCCATGTGTTGGCCCTTACCCTCAACTGGAGGAGTGGATGGTGCGTCATCCTCCATATTGCCTTTTGTGTGGATAGGTTGTAGGGGATATCCAAAGCATCTAGGTAGTTGACTCCAGCGATGGATGGGGTCAATGTGAGTATATCTCTGTGGGGGTGGTCTTCTGGCTTTTGTAATGCAAAGTGGGGTCTGGGTTGTCCTCTTCCCTGCACTGTACCAGTAGTAGTGATAGTCCATCCCATGCGGCGGATGGTTTGGAGGAGGCACTTAAAGTGAAGGGGGTTCCATGCAGGCCCATTGCGTTTGGGCGGTTAGTGAGGTATGTTAGTAAGCTGGAAGAATGGTGCGGGTTGGGTATTTTGAGTGCCTGCGCGAAGTTGGACCTTGCTGCCCTGGACCAATGCTGTTATGGGGGGTCCGGGGTTAGCACTTCCTCTATCCAGGTGCCCAGGATGCGGTTGGCGTGGTGTTCAAAATCTATCAGGCTCATGCCCCCGCTGGAGTGTGGCCATACAGCATCTCAACCTGGACTGGTGGGCGGGATCCAGGCCACAGCCAACCCTGGATGAGCGCACGGATTGACATTATAAAGGTGGAGGAGAAGAGTATTGCATGCGCTGGAACCACAGCATTGGGAGGATGAGCGACTTTGCAACTTCCACTCGCCCCATTAACCTGGGGGATTTACCCTTGAGGGAGGCGATTCTGTTGGATATCCGTTGTAGCAGGTTATTTTTGATTATCTCACTTGCATACCCCCCTGTTTCCAACCATATCCTAAGGTGGCGGACAGGGGTGGTGGTGGGGGGTAATGCAAATGGTAGGGCGAGTGCATTTTTGCATCTTGGGTTGTGTGTGGTGGGGGATGTGGTCCAGTTGATAGTGTACTTGCCAAGGAGAATAATTTCAGTTTTTTTATTTATTAAGTGATGCACTTCTCACCATGAAGTATTCCTCTATGGTATGCTCCAGCTGTCGGGCATTGCTGTTGTCAGCTAAACCTGTTACACAGTCATCCACAAAGGCTAGTATCTTGACAGGGGGCTGGCCTGGCGCAGTTATGCCCCTGAGGCGTGAGTTGGCAATGTGGAGAAGTGGGTCAAACTTGAAGTTGTACAGTAGCGGACTGAGGGGGTCCCCTTTCTTGAGCCCTCTGCGCAGGGTGATCCTGTTGGTCAGGAAACCTGGGCCACATACCACCATTGAAGCGGATTTTGTGAGGAGCATTGCCCAGTTGATGAACCTGGGTGGGGGTTGAAAGCATGTAGGCATTATTTTAGGTATGGCCAGCTATCATGGTTGTACGCCTTCTCTTGGTCAAGGAATACCAGGGCACCCGTCACTTTGGACTGGCATACATTATTGACAGAGTGTATGTTAGACCAGATGGAGCGCCCTGGTGTAAAACCAAATTGGTTGGGTGACAGGGCTTTTGAGGCTAGTGCTCCCAGTCTGGTGGCTAAAATTTTTGTGAGTAGTTTAGTGTCAGTATTAGAGAGTGCTATTGGGCACCAGTTGGCCAGTTCCAGTCTGTCGCCCTTTTTGAATAGTGGATGACATAGGAGTCCTAGCCTCCTGGGAGGAGACGGGTCTCCAGCAAGCACTGGTTCATAGACGCTAGGAGAAGGGGGGCGATATTTTTAAAATATGTTTTGTAAAATTCGTAGGGTATCCCATTAGGGCCTGGGCATTTCCTACATGTTGCACCGCAGACTGTATTCCAGAGCTCCTCCTGCATTATCAGGTTTAGGAAACTATAGTCTGGTGGTGCCCTCTGTATTCTGATGGAATGTAAATTTTTTTGGGTGTCAGGTGGGGTGTCACGAAAAAGTTTAGTGTAATAGCAGTGGATTTCCACCTTGAACTCCATTGAGCCAGTTACCACAGTTCTGTCAGCTTTGCAAACCTGTGTGCACTGAGGCAGGTTGCCTCAGGATTAGTATTGGTGGAAGAAGAACGCTGAGTAGGTCTCGCCTTCTTTTATGAGCATACCTTTCCATGATACTTTGATTCTGTGTTGGTGTTTGTGGATGAGGGCGTTGAGGCAGGCAAAAATTGCAGCCCATTTGTGCCCCCAGTTCAGGCTGTATCCAGTTTTTGGGGTGTTTAGTTCAAGATGGTCAAGTTCCGCCATGGTACGTCAGATTGTGGCGGTATCCACGGTGTATTTGCATGAAGTAATATGGCGGTTCTTGTTTATTAGTTTGGATTTGAATTTTTCCCAAGTTTTAATGGGATCTGATGTGAATGGGGTAATGAATTTTGGGTTCAAAGCTTCATGTTTGGCTCATTCAGAAATTTTGGGGAGTTATATGTTCTCTGGGTATAGCTTCCTCCAGGGCATCATCTGCGTTTGAGTCCTGGTTGGCGTGAACTTCACCAAAACTAGATGATGGTTAGAGAAATTAATTTTTTGTGGCAAAGTTAGTAATGAATGAGTGACAGGATTTTGGCAAGAGGATGTGGTCGATGCAGCTCATCAAGATGAGTATACCCTTGCATATGTTGGGGCGGGTCATGTGGGGGAGGAGTGGGGCCCTGGGGGGTAGGGTGTCATACAGACCAAGGGATGCCTTCATTGCGCAAAACTCAGAGTGTCCCAGTGGGTATCCCCTGGGGTTGGGCCATCGGTCCAAGTGGGATCATCCCAACAGTTAAAATCGCCCAACATGATAGTGTCTGGTGGGAGGTTGAGCGTCAGGATGGATTTGAGGAATTGTTTCCACATGGACATGGTGAACGGTGCATAGATATAGGCTATCAACAGTGTGGCCTCTTGGTTTGTGATCCTTGCAATTAGGATGCACCATCTAAGTGCGATGAGGATTTGAGGATTTTTAATTTTTTGTTATTATTATGGACGACCACCCCACAGTGGGACGTCCTTATCAACTGGGACGGTGAGACCCTGGCCGCCCAGGCTCCCTCTTCCCCCTGTAGACAGTGGGTCTCTTGGATGGCCAAGATGTCTACCAGGGGTTTGTGCAGGAAGTCCAGTTTTTTGGCTCAGGATGCTTGAGCCCTGGCTCCTGCAATGAATAGTGTCCCTATTGACACTGAGGTGCCCGCGGCGCCTCATGAGCAGTTGGGTGGGCTTTCCAGCCCTAGTCCCCCGCTCATTACCTTGGACTTGCTCTGGGTGAATGGGCCATTCTGCTTCAAGGCTTTTGGCTCCTTACCTTGTGATGATTTCGTGTGGATATTGTTATGATTGGGGTTTATATTAAGCTTTTCTGCATGTGATTTTGGTTGATTCAAGTTAGTGCCCTGATTGGCTCCCAATGTTTTGGGGTTTGATTTTGGCGCTCTGGGCCCTGTTGGTGCATCCATAGTGGATTTGTAATGTCCCAGTAGGTTTATTTGATTGGGATCAAATGGTGATTCTGTCAGCTTGAAAAAATTTTCTGTATGGGTTGACCAATCTGACTGTTTTGTTCAGATCACATTCTCCATGGTTGCTTTGGCTTGGGAATTATTTTCTGATTGGCTGGTTTGGCCAATTTTCTCCTTATCCATCTGGATTTAGTTTGTGTCAATGGAGGAGGTCATGAGAGATGCAGCCTTGGCTGCTGCCTGCTTGCAGGCCTTCTGTACCTGTTTGTGTATTTTGGGTGATTTTGGGTCAATGAGGACGTAGTGTCTGTCTTCTCCCCAGAGGAAAGCGTGGTTGGCGTTGACTATTCCTCTGAAGGACTCCTCATCTTTGTCCATGGCATTGTTGCAAAAGTCTGGGGCCATGATGCCTTCTTTCATGGGGCACTCATGCTCCTTGTGCCCCAGTGCGGTGTAATTGTTGCAGATGGGGGTGCGCATTCCAGTGTGACATGGAAAGGTTTCAACGCTCCCCCATCTGGGAGGTGGAATATCGTGGTGCGTGGGATTTTAGTTAAATTCTTGGCCACATTGGGGACTGGGTGATTACAGCAATTGCCTTTCATGTGCATAGGTTCAGCATCAGGTGAAAACGCTGTAATTTGAGTTGCTTTATTTCTCTGAAGCTTTGGAGGCCAAATTGGAGTTTGTATTCAATTAGCTTAAGGGTGAGATTGGTGGGAAGCGATTCAAAAGAGATGAACAAAGTGTTTGCTTTGTTCCATCTGGTGTGCGCGGTGCACAAAATTTTTTTGCCCTTGGGGAGGGCAATTTTGACACAGACTTTTGCTGCGGCATCTACATCCTCTTCAGTTTCAAAGCCCATATCAATCCAGCTGCGGTGGATAATGTGGGTGGTAACGTATACTGCATGGGAAAGAGGGAGGCCTGTGCCTCACCTACCTTTTCCCACAGAGTTGGGGAATTGACCCTTAAGAAAAGTTGGAGCCTGTGTTCCAATTTTAATAGGGGCTGCACATATTGTATCTTCATGTATTGGTTTTATTTTGTTGTACATTCCACAAACCTGGGCAGTGTTTGGGTTTGGGTTTCTTGGCGGCGTTGGCTCCTGATCCTCCTCTAGGGCGTTTTTTGCCATTGGGTGCACCATTTTGGCCATTTCCAGATACAACTTTCGCCCAGTTTTGTTGGGTTTTATTAGATTCGCTCATCTCACCTGTGTGATTATCAAGATCTATCTGCTCAAATTGAATCTTGGTAACTGATGTTATTGTTACAGGAAAGAAAAGTAAGAAATCCAAATTCAAATCATGTAAATAAAATTACGCCAAGAATGGTAATATTGGCCCTTGAAACAAAAGTTTTATAAAAAAATCAAAAGCAATATGATTAATTTTAAAAAAAATAATTAAAAAAGATTTGAGATGGCCCAGAATCCCGTCAGATGGTCTATAATGGGTCTAGACATAATTTTAAGGTTTGAAATTCTCAATACTGGGCCCCAAGTGTTAAGCTGTCCACAGACTCTTTGGGACCTTCCCCAAGCGAAATTCTCAGGTTCCCTTTCCTCAAAATATATAAACTAGCAAGCAAAGGTTCTTAGAGCAACTTCATTTTCTAGAATATTTAATAAATTTGTAAAAACCAAAAATTAATTTTTAAGATTTTGAAATTCATCTTCTCTGAAAATCAAAATCTGGCGCCATGGACATCAGGAAGGGCACCCAAGAGCTAGAACAGTGTAGCACTTACATGCTGCCATCCCTAGGGACAAAACCCAGCTAATAGTATTCAGTGTAAGAATCTCCTTGATAGGGCTGTACCTCCTATGATGCCTGAGTAGCCAATGGACTCACAATTTCGTTTTTGGAGCACTATCCGTTTGGTGTTATAGCTTTAGCCTTGTTAGCAAACCTTCCAGAGCAACCATTAGAAGGTGCTGCCCATTACATTAGATGAAGTTTATTCAAAGTTCCCATCTTTCCGTGGATAACTATTCAGATTCATGATGTAAAACAGGCCTCCATCTGGGCCTATCACTTTTTCCTTACACCATCCTCCTTCACCTGTTATGGGTCTGGTTGTCAACACCTCCCCTGAAGGGGGATCGTTGTCCACAAATTCACTTTGAGGAATGCCGCCAAGTTTAATTTGAGTTGGTTGGTCAAGGCTCAACTAACACTGAAAACATTGACTTGCCCTCTTAAAAACACTCAGCATGGATACCAAAGGACAAGAGTTCCATTTCAAGTAACCCACGCTTCATCTGCCATTCCTGCATCCCCCATCTTACCTGTCCCACCAGAAATTACCAGACAAAAGACAATGTTGCTTAGCTGGATATATATTTAGAAGATTTGGACCCTATTCAAGGATGATACCCAGCTCTGTTGGAAGGTTAAGAAGAGCGTACCTGTTTATGTGGTTCAAAAGGCGTCTGCTTTAGATTAAGTAAGGGCCTCTGAATTGGCTGCTCATAAACCTCAAGGGAATACCACAGGGTCCAAGAAGACAAACACTGCCACCGCCACCACTGCTGGAAATAGTGTTTTATAAAGGGGTGATGTGACAGTCATGGTTATTACTGACCACCACATAGCCTTAGTTCTTCCTAAGGGGAATACTAAGGCTAAAAGGCGAGTTGCAAGGACCTTAATCTTCAAAAATTGATTGGCAAACTAAACTTAAATTTATGTCGCTTGAATGAAATTACGCCAAAAATGGTAATATTGACCCTTAAAACAAAAGTTTTGAGAATAAAAAAATCAAAATAATTATTTAAAATAATTTTAATTTAAAAGGTTTTTTTAGATGGCCCAAATCCTGTTGGACAGTCTAGAATGGGTCTAGACATAATTTTGAGGTTTGAAATTCTTAATACTGGGCCCCAAGTGCCAAGCTGTCTGCAGACTCCGCAGGACCTTTCTTAAGCAAAATTCCCAGTTCTCTTTCCTCAAACTATATAAACTAGCAAGGAAAGGTGCTTATAGCAACTTTGTCTTCTAGAATCCCTAATAAATTTATTAAAATTTAAAATTAATATATTAAAATTTAAAAATTCATCTTCTTTGAAAATTGGAAATCTGATGCCATAGACGTCAGGAAGGGCATCCAAGAGCTATAACAGTGTAGCACTTACGTGCTGCCGCTCCTTAGGGATGAAATCCAGCTGATAATATTCATCATAGGAATATCTTTGATAGGGCTGTGCCTCCTAATATGCCTAAGTAGCCAACGGACTCTCAATTTCGTTTTTGGAGCTATATGCTGTTTGGGGTATAGCTTTAGCCCTGTTAGCAAACTTTCCAGAACAACCATAAGAATATGATGCCCATTACAGGAATGATATATAATGTTTCTAAAAACAGTGTACTGGTGGATCAGAGCAACTTACAGGGGTACCAGAACAACATCTGGAGGAAGTGCTCTAATTATTCAAAATCTATCAGGTGATTTTTCCTAGGATAATCACTTTTTAGGATGTTAAAAAGATATACCTCATAAGATCAATACTGAGGAATCTCCACTAATATGTATGTGACCAGTCCAACGTTCTAAAGCTACTGTGGCAGTAGTCACTGAGGAAATCAGTAAACTGGTTGAGCATGGAATACTTATACCTTCTTTGAGTCTATGGGATAGTCCAATCCTAATAGAAAAACGAGGATGGATCAAATTGAGCGGTGATTGATTAATGCCATTTGAACTAAATCTATAAAAAGGATTCATATCCCCTACCAAAGATAGATGATGCGCATGATAGTTTAGGAGAAGTCAAATTCTTTTTAGCCATAGGACTGATCTTGGAGTATTGTCATATAGACATGACTAAATAAGATTGGAGAAGTGTACAATAATTACCTCATAACGGTTATAACAGCTGACTTGAATGCAGAAGGTCAGTGTAATGCGCTGGCTACTTTTCAACATGCAATGGATTCCATCTTGATTTAATTGAAGTTGTTCTGCGTTTTAGTATATCTGGATTTAACGTTTTTATTAGGACAAACACTGACCGCCTTATACATTTGGAGGATGTGTTCAAATGCTTGTGGCAGCCATATTAAAATCAAGCTAATAAAATGCCATCTTTTCAAAAATAGCTTGAAAATCTGGGGTTTTTGATTAACCCCAATGGATTGCAACCATAACAGCAGAAATTATTGGTTATCAAACGTATGTCAATCCCAAGAAAATGTTCAGGATATACAAGTCTTTCTTAGGATGGCAGCTATATCACCATTCTTATCAAGGATTTTGCCAAAATAGCTGAACCATTATTACATCTAATGAAGCATACAAAAAAAATTTTGTTTGGAATGAGGAAGACCAAGATTTGCTTGATGAATATAAGGAAATACCTGATGTTTAGTCCCATTTTGTATTTTTAAATTTAGTTGTGCTTTTAAATTCATCCAGATATCTCATTAACAGCAATTGAGCTGCTAAAGCCAAGTTGATGATGTGGGGATGAGAATCCAGTGGCTTAAGTGAGTCAGACATTAATGCTGGCTGAAAGAAATTACAATACAATGGAGTTCAAATGCCTTGCTTTGATATATGACAGTAAACAATTACAGATTTATCTATGGGACACACTTCAAGGTATTTACTGATCATTCCTACCTACACTAGTTTCATAATCCTAGAGAACCAGAGGGGCGACTGTATCAGTGGGCTTTAAAGTTACAAGCCTATAATCTTTTAGATTGTTTATAGAGTTAGAGCAGCCCATTAATATGCTGATGGATTATCAAGATTACCTTTGTACAAGTCATGTATCAAAAAGAGGATGAATTGTCATTAATGATCATAAGAAATATTAAGGATAAACCCAGGAGATAAATATGAGCTAAAAAAAGCTATAGAAAACATGGAAATGAAGAACAAGAAAATTTACAAATAAATTGATGGAATGAGATACTACTTCCTAAAATGTTTCAATGCTCCACAGTTATTCAAGCAGCACATAAGGTCGTAGGACATGGTGGCTAAAGAAAAATGCTGGATCACCCTCACTATTAAGATTATTGTGAAATGATAAACTATGACATTTCAGATTATTTAAACAGTTGTGTGGAATGTCAACTCCACAAGCATCACATGAATGTGATGGGGTGTCAGCTTGTGCGCCCTGGGTTTTCATGGCACATGGTATCAAAGATGTGATGACCATTGAGTGGTAGTACTGGGGTGTAAAGTACATAATTGTTATAATAGACCATCTGCCTATATGGGTCAAACCCCACGCTTTAAGTCAAGTAGATGCAACAAGTACTGAGAAAGCCATCCTGGATCAAGTAGTAACTAAAATGGATGACCGCAAGTGCTACTAAGTGACTATGGAACTAATTTTACCACATATGTGATACTAAGAAAAAGTAACTTATAGGAATCAGAGGAGTGGTATCCTTCTATACTAACCAGAAACAAAAATAGGGATGGTGAAAAGAGTAAATGAAACTCTAGTAGTGACACTAACAAAAAAGTTAGTGGGAACAACCGTAGGGTCCTTACCTCAGTTCAGTATTTTTTGCATATAATATCAGCTAGCATGAAAAAATTAAAAATGATTTTTGAACTTTATATGGACAAAGAACTGTTTGCTGCCAGTTTATATCCAACAGTCAACCCAATATCTGAGGTGAATCCCAAGCAATATTTACATTGACTGGCCAATATCATTAAAAAATGCAAATCTCAAGAATCTGATAAAACTCTGAGAGAAAGGTTAGAGCAAAAAACAAGATGACCATAATTGACCAACGCTCCAGTAGTATCAATCGGGTTATAGGTTAGCATATTGTAATACCCCTGGATTAAAAAATAAGATGCCCTATGGTTAGGACCATTTGAGATTATTGCCAAGTCAGTGACAGAAGCCTATATGATGAAAACATCACTGGTGGTTGTATAGTTTATAGGGTCTATAGTAAATACCTAGAGTATTGGATCTAAGAAAAAGCTAGTATTACATAATAACATAGTGAGAAAAATGTAAAAAAATAAAAAACATGTGAATGATCTTATTTTAATTATATAGAAAGCCCACATAAAAAATCAATAAAAAGTAAAAAATTTATATAAACATTGGTTTTTATTTCTGCTGAAAGTTTGCAGATTGGGTGTTATTTCTATTCAGTCGTCACAGAGAGATGGGGATGTACTAGGATGGAAGTGAATAAGACTCAATGGGGGTTAATGTTTGGCAAGATCAGCTCATCTAGAAACTGGATCTGGTGTGGTTGAGAGTCAAGAAAGGTGACTTGAAGATCCACCATTGTTTTTATGTGAGAACCCCAGCCTGGGGGAAAACTGGTGTTCAGGAGCTATTAATTGGCGAGAACAACTGAGTGACCCTGGGGACTATGCTCATATGAAACATAAATGAACATGAGTAGAAGAAGAAGACAATGAAATGAGCTGCTGAGAATGGTCATGTAAAGAAGCATTAAGCAAGGAGAAAAAATATACCCTGTTAAAATCAATTTTAAACCATGTGTAAAGTGAAGCCCCTTTACACATTACTTGAACAGGTTATTTTTGGTCCAACTCTGGCTCTCATATAGATTGACTACGTGGTAAGCTTTTAAACTTATTAGTATAAATATAACTACGTTAAACTTTCTATAAATATCTCTCTTGCTTTTGGTGTAGATTAAAATATGCCTTAGGAGGTAACAACATTACTATGCAATTTGTGGTGTAGGAAGTATTTTATTAATAAAAGGTTGGTTCTATTTAAGATAGTAGGCGAGAACCAAGATATTGATGAGTGATATGCGCATACCATTTGGGGGGGTGGAAGTAGATTCAGAAATGTAGGAGGTGATGGCACAGTCCAAATTTAGAGTTAGAGTAGATCACAATTTATTGTTGAAGGCTAGATTGATTTTGATAATGGTAGCACAGTTAAATGGTTCTATTATTTTCCATAAGGAAGCCAATTGAGAGTAAGTTATATTGGGTGGCATAAATTGATGAATGAGGCGACTAGAGGAGTTAAATACTGAACACAACCTTAGGCTTAATATCCAGATGATATTAGGTTGGATCAGGCATCCTTCCCTATCTCATTTGCCACTGGAGCACCAATGAGACAATTTATTAAGAATTTATTGTTGTAAAATTGCGTTATTATTGAAAATCTCTAAGTTCTTTGAAAAGCAAGATTTTAGTAAATTTTGGGCATTTAGGCCTGATAATAATTTTATTCAGTATTTTTGTTTATCTAACCAAGGCAAGCTGACCAGGGGACATACAATACCAAGCTCAGAGGAGCAAAGCTTATACTAAACTAAATTTGAATAACAGAAAGAGACAGCCTTATCACTCAAACCAAATCAAAAATTAAAAAATTATAATAAATTAACCAGGTTGAAGGTGGTAAACTGCTATTCATCCATGGTGGGGGCGAGTGGGATTGGGAGGCTTATCTTCCTCCTCTGTGTTAGACAGTGTATGGCAAAGCGCTGAGAGCACAGGTATAAGTGCATTCTCAAAATGGGGGTCAAGGTAGCAGAGTGGGGCTTGCAGCTCAAATTTTGCTATGAGGAGGGTGGTGATATATCTAGATAGGGCTTTCTCAGCCTTTGTAACAAATCAGAAAATACCCCAGTTCTGATTACCATATAATTTTTACATATTTGTTTGGTGCACCGACAAGCAATCAAAGTGGCCTAACTGAGCAGGGAGAGGTTTGGGGCACCAACAAGCAGCTAAACATTCACCTCTCATTGGTTGGCTATGTAAAGTTTGAATAGTAGTTGGTCCAACCCAACCATGCAAAAGCCTCCTCAAAATGGAAACACACAAAAAAGACCACAGGTATGCAAGGTATGCAAACCCCAAACCATCCTTTATTTTTATTTTGGACCATACAAACAAAGGTGTCCGCCAACCAGAGCTCATCTGGGGAGCAACTGACAATGCTCCTCAGGAAGGGACATGCTAGGGTGAAAATTCTGAAGTAAACTTCAGAATGGGCAGGCGCGCCTTATAAAGGCAGCACTTCAGGGGCCTCACCCAAGTTATTGATTAGGCTTGCACAAGCCTAATCTATGACTTGGGTGAGGCACAACCCAGCGCCCAAAACGTCCAAACTAAAAATGTTTTTTAAAATGATTTGACTCATTTTCAGAAAATCCAAATCTGAGTCAAAATGTACAAATGAGATAAATCTTGATCAGTAAATTACCCCCTGCTAGAGGAGGGCCCCTCCCCAAAGAGGGGCCCCACAGTGGAAGGCCGCTATGAAAAGGGCTTCCTGGGGTGAGTTACCTCAAGCCCCAGGAAAATTAGCCCAGATGCACTCTGGGCCCCTTAAAGGAAACACGATAGAGAGAGCAAATTAGAGCTGGGCTGCTGGAATCAGCCCACCCAGCGGGAAGATGCATGCCCAGCTCATGGCTGTGTTGTGCCCCCTCTCAGGCTCCTGTTGGTGATGGTCTTCCCATACCAACCAGGAAGGCACTTTCACCACTGAAAACGTGAGAGGGGCGCGCGGTCCAGCGCGGCTGAACGGCCCCTGCCCAAGGCTGCATGCCCAGCATTTGGCTGCGTTGTGCCCCCCTCTTGAGCTCCCATTGGCTATGGTCTTCCCATCCTGACCAGGAAGGCGCTTTCACCACTGAAAATGTGAGAGGGGTGCACGGTGCAGTGCGGATGGATGTCTGACCCCTTTCTGGGCAGACCATCCATGGGTGAGGGAGCCCTGCTGAGACAGGTCCCCTTGGTGCCGCCAATCCCTGGTGAGCGGGAGGCCCCACCAGGAAATTAACTGATGGTCACTTCAGGTCTAGGGTTGGCCATCAGTCACTGGCTCCCACCAGTGCTGGTTACTCAACAACTGGGACCAAGTGACCACTGAGGTTGGCTAAACTGGGGATTGGGGCATGCAGCACACATTGACTTCAGAAATATGTAACAGAATTAAAAAATACCCCAGTTCTGATTGCCATATAATTTTTACATATTTGTTTGGTGCACTGACAAGCAACCAAAGCGGCCTAATAAAGCAGGGAGAGGTTCGGGGCACTGACAAACAGCCAAACATTCACCTCTCATTGGTTGGCTATGTAAAGGTTGAATAGTGGTTGGTCCAACCCAACCATGCAAAAGCCTCCTCAAAATGGAAACACCCAAAAAAGACCACAGATTTAAGGTATGAAAACCCCAAAACCTCCTTTATTTTTATTTTGGACCATAAAAATGAAGGTGTCCGCTGACTAGAGTTCGTCTGGGGAGCAACTGACAATGCTCCTCAGGAAGGGACAGGCTAGGGTGAAAATTCTGAAGTAAACTTCAGTATGGGCAGGCGCGCCTTATAAAGGCAGCGCTTTGGGGGCCTCACCCAAGTTATTGATTAGGCTTGCACAAGCCTAATCTACGACTTGGGTGAGGCACAACCCAGCGCTCAAAATGTCCAAACTAAAAATGTATTCTAAAATGATTCAACTCAAATTCAGAAAATCCAAATCTGAGTCAAAATATATGATCAAAATAAATTTTGATTGTTACAATGCTGATGGTCTCTCTATAATTCTGGTACTGGCTGCCCTAACACAAGAAAAACAGACTGTATAACCTAAATGGCCAGCTAGAACGCTGTAATTTGGAGACTCCAGAGATCCAGGCCAATCTCCAGAAGATGACCTGAGACATTAAGATCAAGGATGGTCTGCTATATAAAAAGGTTAATAATAAAAGGCTCCTCTACATCCACCCTTCTTCTTGAACTGACGTTATCATAGAGGGACATGTGACTGTGGGACATAGATCAGTAAAGAAGACTCAAAAGTTGTTAAATACATGATGTTACTGAGACCAAATGTAAAAACCATCCAAGAGGTTCTGGAAGCTTGCATGACTTGCTGATCCCAATATTGGGCCAGTCTGTGATATCAGCACTCAGTCATTTCCCAATGGACCTCTTCAGTGTCATTAGCATTGATGTAGTAGACCCTCTTCCCACCGGGCTACATGGCCATAAATATATCCTCCTAGCTGTGGACTATTTTATCAAATGGATGAAGCGATTCTGGTCCCCACTGCCACTGCAAAAGCCACGGCACTCTTACTTATTTGATCAGTTTACACCCAGCAAAGATGCCCACAAACTTCACTTTCATACAATAGGTTGAATTTCACTTTTCAGTTAGTCCATTAAATTACTTCACTTTTTGGTGCTAACCAGAGTTTAACCGCCCCTTACAACCTATCAACTAATGGGGAAGTGGAACTGCTAATGGAACCCTTGTCTCTATTTTGTTTAAGATGGCTGCATCTGATCCTACTCTCTTGAATCATTATCTGTCCAGCTCTTTTCTTACTTACAGAATGAGCTACCATCGAGTCATTAAGATGTCCCCTTTGAAGCTCTATATGAGCGTGCTCCCCATCTCCCAGGTAGCGTTCAGCCATTTCCCAAGACCTCAGCACCTGAGAACTCTGATTAACTATAAGGCCTTAGCTGATGAAATTGTACAGCTTAAGCCCTAGCCACACAAGACATTGTCACCACCAAAAAAAGAAAGACATCCTTATTTAATTTCAGCTGACCTTCTTTACCAATCTTTCAATTAGGTGACCTCATTCTCTTTTGTCACCATTGACCTGGATGTTGACAGAATAAGCTTGACTTTCTTTAGTCCAAACCCTATAAGGTCATGCATAAGGTGAACTTGGAGTATTCTATTGCTGAAATCAAACAGGGAAAGTGGTGAATTGAGTACATGGCTGATTCCTTTGGCCCTATACCCCTTCAATAGGATCTTATGGGGCGTTGTTAGGTTTTGGGATGATGAACGAGTTGAAATCCCTGCTCCAAAATCAAGCCTCAATAGATTGATTCTTGATCCAGTGCAAATGGAATTTACCCTGAAGGCGTTATAACTAGATTCAATCAGAGATTATCCCACATATGATAATTGATGGAAACACCTTTAGGAATATCATCCCCACTTCTTGAATCATGAGAGATGCATCACCCACCTCTGCAGTCATGAGGAAAATGCAGCACAATGAGAATGCCAACCGGGCGGTCAATATGGAAGGCAGTGAAAGATCCTGATTTTATGGGGATTTGAAGATCCTTGAGGCACCATGTCCCTACACACCTTATAAGTAGTAACGCTTTCTAACTTGATAAAGTAATCTATATCCACCATATCTTTTCGTTTTTCTTTCTTTTCACTAAGTTACAGCTTTGAGACAATTTTTTGACTTTAGCATCAGTCAAGAGAACTTTTACACTGAGAATATGAATCAAATTTTATCAGAAGTTGTAGGTTCATAATTGGTTTGTAGCTTAGTAACCTCATTTATTGCAATTAGTTCTCCCCTTATTCTACTGTAAGCCTTTTTTCTATATATTCTTAGTATTAAGAAAATGCTCACTTACCTGACCTTCTCTGTGATGCCCAAATCTTCTAGTATCATCCTTCTTTCAGCCTACTGGCAAGCTATGAAACAAGCCTAGAGGTTTGGGTGTGCTACACAATGGGGATTTATAAATATTGACAGGGTACAGATTCCTCAAGCTGAATATGAAGATAGTATTAATATGATTGGTGGAGATGGTTACACCATGATAAGCTAAATGTTATATTAAACAAATCTATCTTGGGTGGGATTGGGAATATAATGTAGTTGAGGGCGTTTGGGCAATGGTGGGTGAATTTGAAAAAAGATTGGTTGCAAGATATCTGACAGCAGTCCAACAGAATTCAAATTACCAAAAGGCAAGGGCATCATAATGGTAAGGTCTATTTAAAGATGTGTAATGGGGCAATCTCATATGCTTGGTCAACATCAATTATCACAAACATAATAGATTGTAATGGTCTCACTTTTAACTTTTAACACATATCAATGTCTTTATTTATAGTTTAAAATTTACAAAACAAACAATAATTATTTCTACTTTTATTAGTTTCATAACTGTACTATAGTCTCAGTAATTAGATAATGTACATCTAAAATCTTGCAAAAAGGAAAATTTTTTGTTAAAAACTGTAAAACATGTTTACAATAGTGATAGATATATAGTTTTCTCTGAATTTTTAACTTAATATAAAGATTATACTAAATGCTACTCTTGTAAAATTGTATTCATATTACTTATATTAAAAATTACTTATAAAAGCAATAAATACCAAGGTAGCTGTATATTTTTATAACAGTCAGTAAAGATCCTTCCTTATACAAAGGTTGATTTCCTCTATTTATATACTAAAAATGAGAAATTTCAAGATAAATTCTTCTAAAGAAAGTTAAAGTCTTAAGTAATAATGTCATCTGTAAGATAACAAAAATGGTTATCCATTAAGTAGGACTTCATATAACATATCATTAACTTTATGTAAGCTATTTTGAGTTGTTGTATATGCTTTTAGAGGAAGAATTTTATTGGGGAATAGTTATCAGAAGTTGACTGTTATAAAAATTCTTAAATTTTTCTCTATTGGATCTCTAGTAGCTAAGTGATAAATTGATATAAAAACCAGATATTTTTATATAAGCTACTAACTTATAGATAGGTAAGTTATAAAGTATAGCATGTTATACAGAAAGACTTAATTATAGCTTATGATGGGTGTAAACATGTTACAAATAATAAATGTTAACATTATAAAATTAATGAATGCTTAAACTTGTAGTCAGATAATCACCATCTTGAAAATCATATTAATGGTCAAACAAAGCTTGGAAACTAACTCTTCATATTAAAGCCTATATATTTTAGAACCATAATTATTTTATCAATTTATTAAATCTCTAAAACGCACTTGGTTATATCAGATGAGAAAAAATCTCTGATACACTGAATCACTTGAATTTAGCTTTTTAGCAATCATTAAGATTTTTTTAGTACTATATGGTCCCGCAATCATTAAGATTTTATTGACCAATTTTGCCAGCTTTGCTAGGATTTATATCTTTAACAGATATTTCTAATCTATTTTTTTGTTTTTTATATTGGTAGATGTCCATCCATAAGTTTAGAGACCATTAAACTTATCTAAATAAAAAACCATAAACCACTTGAAAAATTCATTCATCGTATTAATTTAACAATCACCAACCACCTAGCCAAAATTAATTAAATCTAATGCACTAATAAATTATTACCCATTTAGTCAAAAAGAATTAAACTATTAAATTAAAAAGAACTTATAACCACTCAGCATACCCAAAATATAAAATATTGAATTAATAAACTTTTAACCATTTAGCCAAAATAATCTTCAATCAAATCAAACAAAAACAACTACTACTTACCTGAAACCATTGAGCCTATATAATCAACCTAAAAATACTAATCGCTCATCTAAAACAAACGTTGACTTTATAAAAGAAAAAAAAACTAAAATTGATTGTTTAAACCTATAAACTTATGATATTAGATGAGTAGTACTAAAATGCTTAGCTGAAATTATATACAATTATCATTAATAAGTTATAACTTTAGAATTATATAAATCTTTTATTAAAAGTATCATTATAACTTTTAAAAAATAGCATATTGCCATTCCCTAAATTTTTTATAAAATGTCTGTGCCAAGTTTGGTGATAATCTGTTTATAAAATAATGATTTTCATAAATACCCTTATGTACACATACAATAGCTTTTATTTATATCGAGATACTTTGAAAAAGAAGTATCCCTTTGTACTAAGGGATCTTAATTATAGTATAAAAAAGGATCTGAGTAAAGAGTTAATATTATACAGTTTATATACTCCATGTTGCTATATGGCTTTCTGAGTGTCTCTTTTTTCTTTTTGCCTCCCTGAATTCATGAGATAAACTTTAGGATGATTATAATATAGAAGATATATAATTTTAATAAAACAAGCACAATGTATTTAGAAATAAGATCGTTTTGATAAGTTTGGTAGATATGGTATCTAAATAGCATATTTTAATTATTAAGGACAACTAAGATAGAGCTTTAATATCTTTTAGATAAGAGTAGCAATTCTAGACAGTAACAATTGAATGTAACTATTTAAGTCTATTATAAGAGAATCTAATATAGTGTATAGCTAATATATATAAAGTATCTGAGGCAGGTTGACCTTGGGACAGATATACCACACTGAGTTTTTCTAACCAGAACTGTTTTCAACCTGTGTCAAACAGAACCTTCACTAGAATGGAAGCAAGAATTACCCTGCTAGGATAACCAACTCTATATATTTCTTTACACACAATCAGAATTTCATATATATATATATGTGTGTGTGTGTGTGTGTGTGCCCCTGATCCCCTCTCCCCCTCCACAATGATTGGCTAGCAGTTCAACATTGCCAGCTTAGTTGATTTTGTTTCTTTGGTTTTTCTGCCGTTATAATTTTGAGCATTAGTCCATTATATTCTTTTATTCTTTGGTAATGTCCATCTACTAGTTGGCTTACCCAAAGATATATATATGGGTTAAAGCTATTGGAATATTTTTAGGCAGGTACTTATTATTATTGAATTTATATGCGTTTTGATTTAAAATTCTAGCATCATTGAACATAAGTGCTTTTTATTTATATAAGAACAATGAGACTTAAAAACTCAATAGATAGAGCCAGAAGCTTATATCTCAAACTTTTAGTTAAAGAGTATAAAATATGAATTAAAGTTGAGAGCTTAACTAAAGAGAATTTTATAATATAATTATTACTATGTACACACTGTTAAATAGTAGGCCTAGTATTAGGTATGCATATAATAATAAGTTTGTTTGGGTAAAAAATAATAAATCTTATATACTCTATTCATATAGCCTTTAATTGTAAATTATCTTTATAAAAGCTCAACTTTTTGCTAACGTTTTAGTAGCTGTTTAATTATCTCTTTATGTCCAAAATGCTATATATAAATTAATTAATTAATTTGAGGTGGGTTGCCCTTGAACAAATATACTGCACCAATTTGGAATAGGGAATGAAAATATAAGAGTTTAGGGTAAACCCCAAGTATTGTGAGTAAAACCTTCTTGTACATAATATTATATGCCAGGATTACATGATTAATTTTACTGATTTGCTTTGGTGGACTGAGGAACAGTGCACAACTCCACACATAACGTTATCCTATTAGCATATAAATACAAAATTAATGCTATGACTGAATTCAAATTTGCATCATGTGGGTGATATTAAGATGTTTTTCCACTATAATAACACCACCATATAAAATTTATATGTGCTAAGATTGAATAGTCTATATACATAAGGACAAATTTTTTTCCTTATTAAAGTATTATTTCATATTATTGGTAAAGATGTTGCATAGTCTTTATTTATGTTAATTACTTACAGTTTAGAAGGTGTGAGAAAAGTAATTATTAATTTGAAAAAAATAAATGAGGTGGGTCGACCTTGGGACAAATAAACCGTGCAGAGTTTTTTTCCTGTGCTGGTTTTAACATATTTCGATTAAAACCCGACCCAGAGTGGAGCAGGAACCAGAACGCTATGCTATCCACTCCTCTAATTATTAATTAGTTAATGAAACTTATTTAATGTAAAGAATTGGTAAAATAAGTTTAATTCTACAATTATATACTAACTAAAAGTGATATAATTTTAATGATGTTAATATCTTTGTAAGTGATGCTATTATTTACAATGATCTATATCCTTTATGCTTTTATCTTTTTTAGTAGTGCTGGGCTCAACCCAAGTAAAATATAGACATGGATCTAGTACTAAAAAAATATAGACATGGACTAAAAAAGGGCTCTTACGGGAATTGAACCCGTGACCTCCTCCACCCAAAGGAGGAATCATACGACTAGACCAAAGAGCCTTACTCTCTTATTTTTAAACTTTAGTAATTAAATCTAATCTAAAATTGCAAAGCAAAAAAGATTTATCTCTAGCTATAGTCTAAGATAAACAGTGTTTTATTTTTTTGATACAAACTGTAGATATAAATACTTTCTGTAAAGTGTGCTTTTTTCATCTAATGGTATTTTAGGCCTTAATATGTTACCTAAGTGTCAAATGGCAATCATCTTAAACCTATTTTTCTGGTTGATTTATGTAATAAATCTAATTCCAAACAGTAACAGGGATTGTTATAATACTATAGTAATGCAGCGTACCTACTCCAAAGTATATCATAGTTTACTACTAGAAACTTATCAAAATTTGGTTTTATAATTAATTTTATAGTTATCTTTATCCTCTTTGGGCATTGTAAAAATTTATGCATATTATAACTATATAAAATTCAATTATAAAATTTAAAAATTGAATCCTATAATTAAGGATAAGTAAATGAATAAAAAATAGCATAGTATAAAAGTTAATTTTATAAGAATTATAACTTATTGTAAAGCTGTGTAGTTTTTACCTAGACTTCATCATATGTGCAGTATTATCATTAACTTATATTGAGAATATACTTATCAGTATTGATATTTAAGGTATATGCATAAAATGTTTCCTCTCTTATGTTGACAAAAAAAGACAATACATTAGGATTATAAAAAAATAATATTATCATTCATTATCAAAATAAAAACCTAAAATTTTAGGGATGGGCGTCCCAGTGATAGAGTATAAACTTAATGACCACTAACTCCCAAGTTCAATACTATTAGATAAACTTTTGTAGGGGACAATTTGTGACTATATAAGCATTATGCACTAATGTTCTAAACTGAGACAGCGATAAAAGACAGTCCATGGAGTTTCTGGCTTATCAGAATTCTGCAATTATAACTTTTTGCTAGAATCTTTACTCCTACCTCATTAATTTTTATTTTTATTCAACCGAGGCAAGCCGACCAGGGGACAGGCATTACCGAAAGAAAGAAAGAAACGACATGAAACCTGAACAGGGTCAACTCCGTCGAAAGTTTTTCCACCTCCGGATCGGGATTCAAATTTTTCTGGTTACGTCATGGGTAAGGTTTTCGTGTTATTAGACCTACTAACCGCCAATAGCTTCCTTTGGCTGGCACCCCGATCGATGTGCGAAGGGCGGGAATCGAACCCGCAACCTTCAGGTTGGTAGCCGTACGCCCTTACCGACTCGCCTTCCACCCCCTTAGCTCATTAATTTTCAATTTTCCTATTTTCTCATTTTTGGTGCAATAATATAATCAGGTTAACCCAACTCAAATAAGTAAAATATATTGTATAATTTTGCTGCAGCATAAAGTATAACCTAAGTTATAGTGTAACTACAAGATAATACATCTTTTCTACTCAATTTATGGCTCTAAAGATTGTGACAGATCAGGGCCAGCCTGATCCACACATTGATCTCATGAATATTGGTTCAAATTTGCATTCAAATTCAGAGGTCAGATTTGGAGTCAGACCAATCAGAAAAACCATTAGAGTCAGAAATTGTAGGTAAGGATTCAGGGTTTGAGAACAAGGGCTGATCTGGCATATTGAATGACCAGTGTCTCAAATCCTCCAAATTTTTGTAAATTAAGATACAAAACTTTCATGAGTAACAATTTGGATGTTGCTTGAAAGCTTAATCTAGGATTTAATAATTTAAACTATTGCAGATGCTTTAAAATGAGAAAATAGCAACTGCAGATACAGTTTTGTTTTCTAAAAATGAAAATTACAATAAAGGTCACAGCGTTGTTTGCTTGCTTAAAAAGTTAGTTTTATTTTAAAAGAAATATCATTCAGAATAAACCAGAATGATGAGCTCTACTAGTGAGCTGGGCTAGGCATTAACTTCATTAGTGGTATTATTTTTGGGGCCAGGCTTTGCTGCTTGCCTGCAGCATTGCTGGAACCTTGGTCCACAAATATGTTGTGAACTCTGGTAATGACATGCAGGTTCAGGGGTGTTTCTCTGTGGGATTGTCAGTCATGTGGTTGGTAACATGGCTTGTGCTTCCCAACTCCATCACATATTGGCATGAACTGATATATTATATAAAACAAAACTCAAATACCTTGCTCTCCATATTGTGGGGCCCCTGGAAGAAGTGGTGTTTACTAATGGAGAGGAATTGAACTAACATCTCTTGACCATGGTTATGGTAGGATTCTCAGTGGCATTTTTGCTACATGAAGTGGGACAATTATGGAGGCAACAACTCCACAAACCATAGTGATATAGGCAAAATCTAAATTATTTAGCAGTCAGGTGGCGTTGTCCATGGAGGCATTTGACAAACTTCACCAACTCATTGTGAGGATCCACTTCCAGGCACAGTTGGCACAGCAACAGGGGAGGTATTCCCTCTTTCACTCCAATTAACCAAGGTGGTGGATGCATTACCCCATAATTGGCAGGATGGTTACAGAAATTCATCAAGGAACAAGAGAGTTTGCAAAATTCCATGGAGGAGAGTGGAGTTGATCAACTGGGCAGCATGTTTGGATGAGTCAAAAGATGAGGCCTGGTCAGCACTATTAACAGTCAGCCAAGGTCATATCTCTATAGAGGAATATGCGTAGGTAATCTGTCCACTGGAGAAGGAAGCCCAGGTTATGGATTCTTAATCCTCGCAAATGTTTTGCCAGGAGTTGCAGTCAGATTTTCTGGCAGCCCTAGAATCAGTAAAGGTCCAGGCTACATTAGGGGAGGAAGCAGCCTTAGCGGTTCAATTTGAAAAACAATTAGCACTGGCACAGGACTGGTGTGAAGGATCAATGTCACCAGGAAAGGGACAGTCCCTGGTAAATGGCTGTTCCAGTCAAGGGGAGTGGCACCCATCCCTAAGAAATGTAAAAAATGTTCAAGGGGGAGAGCGTCAAGGGAATATGCCAAGATTTTCATCATCTAATTCACAATTGAAAGACTCATTAAAAAATAAATCACCTTCTTCACTTTATTCTTGATTGTTTATCCTCATATAGTTGCATATGGATGGTAAAAAGGAAAAGGCAATGGCCATGATAGATACTGGGGCAAAAGAGAATTTCGTTGAACTTGCATTGTCAGAGCGCTTGAAGCTGCAGGTGAAGAGGGGACTGGAGGTAGTATTTGCTGATGCCTCCCAGAGGGCACCATCATGGTGCATAAGCCCTTCAGTGAAGGTACAGAAGGCCCCATTCAGGTTCTGGATGCAGTTTTGTGCGATTGAAAATCTGATCCATCCAGTAGTGCTTGGGATGCGTTGGTGGCATCAGTTCAGACCCCAGATCAATGTGCCTTCCAGTACCATAACTTTGAACCCAAGGATAAGACCACCAATGAAGTGGAGGCTATTAGTGGGAAACCAAAAGTTAGATGGGCATTAAACCTCAAGGGCCATGTAAGAAGAGGTCTTACCAGCAGAATACCAAGATTTTGAGGGGATCTTTAGTCCATAAAAGGGATTCGTCATCTTCTTCCACAGGGCTATTTGTGTTCTCTTTTTAGTTTAAAGAGAGGTCAGAACTTCCCCATGGATGCCCAATTTATCCGCTGAATGAATGAGCCAAAGCCACATTGGAGGACCATGTAAATTCAATGTTGAGCGAAGGATTGATCAATCCATCAAAATCAGCTGTGGTATCTTTAGTGTTGCTGGTGCCCAAGGCAAGCGGAGAATTATGGCCATTCATGGACTACTGGATATTGAATGTGGTCATGGAGCTGGATCCTTACCCAGTGCCGCTAATGGAAGATATCCTGCCAATGGTCATGGGATGCAACATTTTCACCAAGCTTGATCTGGAAGATGTATTCAATCTGGTACCCATGAGGCCAGAGCACCAAAGGTACATGGCATTCAAGTGGCACTTTGGAAAGTACAATACCAAGTTATGCCATTTGGGCCGCATAATTCCTGTAAGTCCCAAGGAATGTCCCCTATGCATTAATTGGGCTCTTTTCCCATTCCCAAGTAAAAAGGTATTGAAGAGGGTGGCTGACCTCTTGTTACCCAGGGCAACCTTGCCCACGTGGTAGATTAGCGCTGGGTAACAGTTCTCCCACTCTAAATCCCTCCTCTGATGCCCACACTCACCTTAGCAGAACTAGTACATTTAATCAGGTAAACTTGTGCCAAGATCGCCAAAATGAAATTGATCAGTACAAAGTTGAGTGGGAACAAGCCCAATGATTGGATCCCATATAGTCAAAAAAGGGACAAAGACTGATTCATCAGCCAGAATCACCAACAGTTTTGATTCAGCCAACACCATGAACATAAAAATTAACCCTTTCCCAAAATTGTCAGGGATAATCCCCAACATGCAGGTAGTAGCATCAGACACCATCGATGAGGGTTTGAAGCTCCCTTCCAGAAATTCAGGTGTTGCAGCTGATGCAACGCTTTTGATTAAATGAACAGCCCAGTGACTGGGCATGGGCGGGTTGGGCATCCCAAACCCGTTCCCAACCAATTGGGACTGCCCCTATGTGGGGTGGCCTTGGGGAATCCCCACTAATTGTTGGGCCAAACGCCATCATGCCAACCATCAGTAATATAGCTGAGCCTCAGTTTGGGCGTTTGAGGTCAAACCAACAGTGACTCAGCCTGCCACCAAATTCTTTGATGTCAGTTCCCAGTGAACTTACCCGCCCCCATTCCCAAATAATTCACCAGTTAGGTCAAAATTGAGGGTCTTGATCCTGGCTTGTCCCCACATCAATTGACCACTATTTAATCAGTTGCATTGCACTGAAAAAATTGTTGGTTGATTTTATTTACTTTCCTTACAATAAAAATTTGCCTTAAAAATTATCAATCTTAATTTTATTGATATCCTTCTGGCCATGTTGCCGATGGCTTTTCTCTGGTGGCCCATTGGTCCTTATACTGGATGGGCTATACCAGTACTAATGGTCACTATGGCCTTTACTGTCATAAACTGGATTCAGTGAGCTAGATACTTCTAGCAATTCAACCCTGTCATTGCAAACTTTTATCAAACATATACCAGGATCCTGTGGCTCTAAATTCATCATCTTCAATCAAGGATCCACCCCCTTGTCTCACCAGTCAAAATGTTGCCTACCGGTGACCTTGTAGAAACCATACCTGTGGTCCCACCCCTGTATCAAGTCACCAGTATCTGGGTGGTCTCTACTTGGTTTGTTTTTGGGTTGTTATTAACTATTGCCCTGCACCAACAATTTATCATTTCCCAATGCCCGTCTTCATATAATGTCATATGTGCAGCAATGCCTCTGGCATTCTGGCTTGCTTTTTAGGGGCTTATGCATCCTGGCTGGCAGGCTGGTCTAAACTTCTTCTGCCATTTTCATGACATAATTGACCAACCATTGTTTTCAGCCACTTCCACTCTGCTCTTTGAGGTGGGCATTGCAGTGGTTACCCTCTACCAAATGAACGTGCAATCAGTAGTCTGCTTTTTGTTGTTTGTTTGGTCACTTGCCAATTTTGGGAATAGTATCCTCTCTACCTTGGAGAAATTTCTTCAGACTGGCTGAGCTGCATGGATTGCTACCCCTCCACCTCCTAATATCCCAGAGAAAAGTTCATATGTTCCTTTCCATGTGATAGTTAATAAAGTCCTTGAAGCCCTCGCTGAGGTGCAAATGCAATTGGCAATTGCGCTTAATAAAACCTCCACATTATCTCATGCCCAACAAGGGGTCACTTTATTGGACGCTGTGGAAGGGGATGCCCGTCGGTGGGTTAGAGGCCTTCTGAGCTCTTCCTCACAAGCAGGAGATCCCACTTTGCTGATTGCGGTTGTATTGGCTGCCTTAAAACCTCCAGTGTCATGCTCTGATTACTTATTCAGATTTCTCTATGCTATGGCCAAAGCCCCCAGCTTGGCTTCTTTGATCTCTACCTGTGAACTGGCTCCTATGCAGGACCTCTCTAATGATATGCTTCAGGCTATCTTTAGATCAGGTTTGGATTCAGTTTCCACTCACCATGAGGTCTGGTCCACCTCACAAGGAATAGTAGATCATATATGTGCCACCATGACTACTATTAATACCTCCCCCGCCATGCTTCCCGCTATCAAAAGGAAAATTTTATGATAGGATTACCCAACGATGATGTGGATGGAGTGTCTACCCTTGAACTAGTGATAGTTCCATCTGCCAATCCCGTTGCTACTCCTGTGTCCGAGTTAGCTGATTTCAATTCACCTATAAATGAATCTTTAAAAGCCCAGATGGAGGAAGTTGGCTCTCCCACCCTAGTTCTTCCCATCTTTGCTCCAGGGAAAGCCCCTGACCTTCTCCCCAATTTGCCGGTTATTTCTTCAGTTGCAACAGAAATGGTTGAACCTTCCAATAAACAAAACTTCACTTATTTCTTATTGCCTATGAAGATTAGTATCAGATCCCATAATGTCTCCTTTGAGGCCCTGGTGGATACCAGAGCCACGGGTAATTTCATGAGCATCGAGTTAGACCAACAAATAGAACTGGACATGGATGCAGGTCAATCAGTGATGGTGGCTTCTTCTGCCTCTCAGACCTCATATGTCATCCATCAGCCAATACCTTTTTTGATACACCAGTTTGTCTTCTGCAATCATTTTTCCACTATGCTGAACTTGGTGTTTCCAGTGATCTTAGGAGTGGGATGGTAGCACTGACAACATGTCAAGATTCACCTGGAGTCTAACATGTTGTCATTTGTTAATGATCAACTGGAGGGGGAATTTCCTCTGATTGACACCCTTAAGAAAACTCAAGGTCTCAGTTCTATTACTTCCCTCATCTCTTCTGCGGGCATACCAGCCAATTTTCCCAAAAGCTTAATGTGCTATCAAAGCATCTTCGATTCAGAAAAGACAGATCAACTGCCTCCTCACACTAGATTTGACTGTGGATTTTGTATAACAGTGGAGTTGGTGAATATCAACTTTCTGTTGTATCCCCATACAGCGGAGGAGGAGATTGCCCTCAACACTTGGTTGGATGACATGCTGAAAAAAGGGTGGTTGTTTAAGAAGACCTCGCCAGTTGCATCCCCCAGCATCTTTTCTAAAAAAGCTGATGGTTTCCTCCGTCCCTGTGTGCATTATGGTCATCTAAACAATTTAATGGTTCACAATCCCTACCCCCTGCCTTTAGAGCAGATGATATGCCAAGCAATAGCCAAATCTTGTGTGTTCTCCAAGATGGATCTCATCAATGCTTTTAACCAGATTTGGGTAATGAAAGGGCAATAATAGTTAACAGCGATCTGGATGAATCAAGGCATATTCCAATTCTGCATAATGCCCTTTGGACTGAAGAATGCTCCTGCTACGTTTAAACATATGATTGACAATGTACTGGCTGACCTCCGGTTTACTTGCATGGTCGCATATATTGATGACATTATGGTTCACTCCATGACTCTTGAACAACATGCCATTGGCTTGGAAGCAGTCGTGGCCGCCTTGCATAAGGCAGGGTTGTTCGTTAAGCCTTCCAAATGTGAGTTCTATAAGGAGGAAGTTACCTTTCCAATGAACCTCATCCTTAAAGATGGTTACGCGATTCCTCCCAATAAGTTGGATGCTATCTGAGAATGGCCAACCCTGACAACCCAGAAACAATTATGGAGTTTCTTGGGAACCATCATTTTCTTAAAAAAATTTTCCCCAGCACTTTCCCAGCTTACTGCCCCGCTTCACCCTCTTACAGGTAAGAATGTACTGTTTTTCTGGATACCCAAATGCTATCAGGCGTTCAATACAATCAAAGAGGTGCTTTTATCTCCTCCCATTTTGAAACATGCAGATCCCGCCAGGACATATATCATTGTGTGCGATGCCTCCTCAGTAGCAGTGGGGGCAGTGTTGCTCTAAGAGCATGATGGCTTGGAACACCCGGTTACCTATTTTTCCCAAAAGTTTACCTCTATGAGTGGTATTGGGCCATCTATGACAAGGAGTTGGCAGCTGTAACATGGGCATTAACTCATTGGAGGTATCTGTTACAGGGTGCTCAACATGAGGTAACGGTCTGCATGGATCACCAGGCTCTCTTGTATTTTCGCAAACCCCAAAAATTGGCACACTGGCAAGCCTGAACATATCAGGACTTGTGCAGTTTCAATTTCAAATACAAAACTTATGAAAGGTGTGCTTAACGTGCTTCCCAATTTTCTCAGCTGCAGCCCCGCCCACTGTTCCTTGGATCTGGAGGAAGTGGACCTCATTACTGTGATCCCTGCCGCCTAAATCCTGTTGATTGTCCCCTTTGTCATCCCTTCTGTCGCTCTGGCTCCTGACGCCCCACTAGTTACTCAGGTCTTAGCTGTTCAAATGGCCTTCCCTGAGGGTGTGGAGTTGGTTGAGCAGTTGTCCCGCCAAAACCATAAACACTCTCTATACTCCTTAGATGAAGGTCTCATTTATTTTTGGTCATGAATTTGGGTTCCTCCTACCTTCAGAACCGAAGTATTTCATGCACATCCCAATCCCCCAATGGTCAGTCATCCCAGAGGTAAAAAATGCATTGACTTGATCAAGTGGACCTACAATTGGGAAGGTTTAACAAAAGAGGTTACAGCCTGGATCGCTTATTGCGTTACTTGTGCTCAGGCTAAGTTGGATCACTCTGGTAGAAATGGGCTTTTACACCCCTACAGCAGGTGGAGGTCCATGGACATCAGTATCCTTGGATTTTATTGTTGAACTCCCTGTTCTAACAGGTTCATGGTGGTGATGGATTGTTTCACCAAATTTTCCCTTTTTATTCCTTATACTTCCATGATTATGGCAGAGAAACTGCTCACCTCTTTGTAAGACATGTGTTCTCGATGTTTGGCCTTCCACAGGAGATCATCAGTGACCGTGGTTCACAGTTCATGGCATAGTTTTGGAGTGAACTCTTATCTATCTTAAAAATCTCCCCCTGTCATTCCACGGTGTATCATCCCCAGTATAATGGATAGACTGAGAGAGTAAACCAAGTTCACAAACAGTACCTGTGTTGCTATGCTGCAGCCACACAGGACACCTGGGCTAAAGACCTTCCCCTTGCTCAATTTGCTTATAACAATGTGACTCACGCTTCCACGGGATTTTCTTTTTATAAAGTGAAGTTGGGTTATAATCCTTCCTTTTTGGTCAGACCCTGCTTGCGGCCTGAGGTCTAAGCTGCCATGGATCATGCTGAACATATTAGGTCAACTCAATCCTTAGTGCGGGAACACCTCACCAAGGCTATTGATGACTACAAGCAGGTTGCGTATTGTACGCAGCTTCCAGGTCATGACATAATGGTGGGCTCCTATATTATGCTCAATACCCATTATTTACAAATGCAAGTCCCCTCCTGTAAGTTCACAAGTAAGTGTTCAGGCTTCCATATGGTAGAGGAAGTCTTGGGCAATGGTGCATTCTGGTTGAAGCTTCCAGCTCACTGGAAACAGCACCCCATCTTCCACGTCTCCCAGTTGGTGCCCTTTAAGGGTATGGTTCTTATGGAATCTGAGCCAAACATCATCAAAAATGTGGAAGAGGCTGAGGTGGAAATATCCTGGCATCCCATAAGTCCCATTGGTCTGTTCAATATCTCGTGGCGTGGAAAGGGTATCCAGCTTATGAGAACAGTTGAGTCTAGGCTTGTGATTGCGCCAACTGTATGAAACTGGTTGAAGCGTTCCATGAATCCCACCCTGAATTTCCCTGCCCCCCAAAAGACATGACTGTAATGGTGATTAAGTTACCCAAGGTGCACAAGAATGTGGCCCTCATGCAGTTTCCAGGTGGTGGTGCCCTTTTTTTGGAAAAAGGAAAGGGTAATGTAAGTCTCGAGGAACGTCCCCTGTGCATTGATCAGGCTCTTTTCCCATTCCTGAGCAAAAAGGTATTGAAGAGGGTAGCTGTACCTTTCATTACCCAGGGCCACCTCACCCACGTGGTAGATGAGCACTGGGTAACAGCCCTCCCACTTTGGATCCCTCCTCCAGTGCCCACACTCACTTGGCAGAACTAGTACATCTAATCAAAAAAATTTGTGCCAAGATCGCCAAAATGAAATTGATTGGTCCAAAATTGAGTGGGAACAAGCCCAATGATTGGATCCCATATAGTTGAAAAGGAACAAAGACTAATTCATCAGCCAGAATCACCAACAGTTTTTAATCAGCCAACACCATAAACATAAAAATTAGCCCCTCCCAAAATTGTCAGGGATGATCCCCAACATGCAGGTAGTAGCATTGGACACCATTGATGAGGATTCAAAACTCCCTTCTGGCAACTTGGGTGTTGTGGATGATGCAACGATTTTGACCAAACGAATGGCCCAGCGACCAGGCATGGGTGGGTTTGGCATCCCAAACCCATTTCCAACCAATTGGGACTGCCCCTATATGGGGTGGCCTTGGGGGATCCCTGATGCTCATCAGGCCAAACGCTGTCATGCCAACTGTCAGAAGCATAACTGATCCTTGGTTCAGGCATTTGAGGTCAAACTGACTGTTTGGTTTCCCCAAGATGCGCTCGCTGGTGCTAACGCAGGGGAACCCAACAAGTAGGCTGACTGCAAGGGGCTGGCGTCAGCCAAGAGGACAGGGGTGGCTCCAGACGTGACGATGGACAAGACTCCAATCATTTAAGTAAATTAAACTTAATAAAGATATAAGATAAAATAGACCTTATGAACAGAATTAGTTTATTAGAGTAATAATTAGAAATTTATATAGTATTTTGGAACACATGCCTAAAGGATTGTCGTGGCCTCATCCAAGTAGGGTTTCTCCTGGACTTCTGGATTGCCCACTATTCTGACCCTTACTTGGATCAAGCCACCCTCGTGACCAGGTCAGGTGAGATCCCAGGTCACATGTCCTAGGGAAAGTGAATGTTTATTTTCTCAAATTTGGGGTAATTTATACCAAGCCCCAAATTTGATATACTTGTAGATTTGACTCTTCTTTTTGAATCTAATAATCTGTTTAGGATTTACACCCCCTGAAGGGGGATGTCAATCCTTCCCCTGGACAAGGCTTACACCTAACCCAGGTAAAATCCTGACAGAGCCCCTCCAAGCCTTGGCCTAGGGGAGCAAGTTGTGGCCTGAGGGTCAGAAGACTTGATTCCAGGGGCGTACGGAGCCTCAGGCGAAATGCAGACCAGGTTGGCGATAGTGCCTGGTATGGTTAGGGTTTGAAGATGGACAAAAAAATCAGCTAAGGCCCTCATGGTTGACTCGGAGGTCTAAGGTGTAAATAGGGTTTGAAGCCAGACAAATTTATCAGCTAAGGCCCTCATAGTAAATTCAGATCATCATTTGGAAAAGGTGGCTTAAAGCTCCTCGACCTGAAATCCACTGTTATCTGAACAATTTGGTTTTTTGTAATGATTGGCTTCAAGATGCCATTTGGTTTTGAGGTTAATCAACTCTGCCTCCATCTGAGCCATCCATTTGTAAGTCTCCTGCGCCATCTTGGCCATGCAGGATTTGGCCTCTTTGAGCTTTTGGTTCATCTCAGTTGCCATTTAAACCTGGCATCTGGCGATCACCTTATCTACCAGCGGATTCAGGTAAGGCTCAGGGAAAAGGTCATCGACAGTGGATAGTGCGGGCAAGTGACCCAACAAGCTTGGAGGATGGCCAGGCGATGGTAGGGCATGGCCCCCTGAAGGTTCTGATAGGGGGGCCTTGTTGAGCAATGCCGAGTTAGTGCCTTGGGATTGGGGCGAGCAATACCACTCCCAACCAAAAGTGAACCATGTGACAAGGTTTAAGAGGAAGCTACAAAGTGGGCTAGAAGGTTGGCAATGGTAGTGGAGGTGACGTCAGCTGGTTTCTCAAGCTTCGCTTTTCTTGACTCTCATCTTCATTGGGATTAGTGCTATCCCAATTGGAGAGTCAAACCAGGTCATCTAAATTATTTATTTTAATTAAATTTGGCCCAATCTCAGGAGGGGTGCCATCAAAATTGGGAAGTGATAGCATTGTCAGAAAGGAGTCTTTGAGCTTCGCTTTTTCTTGACTCTCATCTTCATTGGGATTGGCGCTACCCCAATTGGAGAGTCAAACTGGGTCAACTAAATTAGTTATTTTATTAATATTTGGCCCGATCTCAGGTGGGGCGCCATCAAAATTGGAAAGCAGTAGCATAGCTGGAAAGGAGTTATTGAGCTCCGCTTTTTCTTGACTCTTGTCTTCATTGGGATTGGCGCTATCCCAATATGATAGTTGAACCGGGCATTTTAGATTTTTAGTAGTTTGAGGCCCAATCTTGGGAAGGGTGTCATCAAAGTCAGAAAGTGATAGCATTGCTGGAAAAGAGACATCAAGACTATTCTCAATGGTGCGGAGGTAAGTCCCAGGTATTTTGCCTGGCGTTCAAATCATATCGTCGCACCAATTGTGTTTTAGGCTTCCTGCAAATTTTTTTAACTTGTCAAGATTGGATTTGATTCTTGACTTGTCCCAACTTTGAACGGAGGGTTTTGGTTTAAGTTAGCTAAATAAAAACTAGGGTTAGTATTAAAAAATAATTGTTTTTGAATTTTGAGCACTCAAATCATTTTTGATTTTCACTTTTCAACTGAAGGATGAGTTGTAGCTTGGCCAATTTTTTCTCAATTTTGTTCAAAGCTAAAAGTTTTTGAACATAACCCTTTCATAACAGTAAACTGGTCCTAGCGCCCAATAGTCATCCTGCTGGGTGATGTCCTCAAAGGCTTCTTCTCTCTGAGCATCCCACATCCTCTTGAACTGTGATGCTTGGTCCCTGTGTTAATTTATTGCCTTCATTAATCTCTTTATTTTATGATGCTAGCATTTTGGCTCAAGTTCATCCTTTTTAAATTCTTCAGGCGTTTTTAACAGGTCCATCAAGGGCTTCAGCTGACTGGGAGATCAGAAGCGAAAAAGTCTTTGGGGCACACTTGAAGGATTTCCTTGGGAATTTGGACCCAACTGTGGTGGGGTTTTGTCCATTCCATTGGAGGTAAGTAAGAAGATTGGTGTCTGGCATGCTCACGGTGGGTTCAGTATCATCCAAAGTTGAGGGTAGCACCTCAGGGAGCGCCAGGGAAGCCCCCTGTAGTGAGCACCAGTTATCAGGTTTCCCCAAGATGCGCTCGCTGGTGCTAATGCAGGGGAACCCAACAAGTAGGCTGACTGCAAGGGGCTAACGTCAGCCAAGAGGACAGGGGCGGCTCCAGACATGACAATGGATGAGACTCCATTCATTTGAGTAAATAAACTTAATAAAAATATAAGAAAAATAGATCTTATGAACAGAAGTAGTTTATTAGAGTAATAATTAGAGATTTATATAGAGTATTTTATGACACATGCCTGGAGGATTGTCGTGGCCCCATCCAAGTAGGGTTTCTCCTGGCCTTATTGATTACCCACTATTCTGACCCTTAATTGGATCAAGCTACCCTAGTGACCAGGTCAAGTGAGATCCCAGGTCACATGTCCTAAGGAAAGGGAATGTACCATTTACTCAGATTTGGGGTAATTTATACCAAGCCCCAAATTCAATATACTTGTAGATTCAACTCTTCTTTTCAAATCTAATAATATATTTAGGATTTACACCTCTTGAAGGGGGATGTCGATACTTCCCCTGGACAAGGCTTACACCTAACCCAGGGAAAATCCTGACACTGACAGTGACTTGGCCTGCCGCCAAATTCTTCTATGTCAGTTTCCAGTGAACTTATCTGCCCACATTCCCAAATAATTCGCTGGTTAGGTCAAAATTGAGGGTCTCAATCCTTGCTTGTCCCTGCATCAATCAACCAAGATTTAATCAGTTGCATCACACTGAGAAAATTGTTGGTTGATTTTCTTTACTTTCCTTGCAATAAAAATTTGCCTCAAAATTTATCAATTTTTAATTTTATTGATATCCCTCTGGCCATGTTGCCGATGGCTTTTCTCTGGTGGCCCATTGGTCCATATACTGGATGGGCTATACCAGTACTAATGGTCACTATGGCCTTTACTGTCATAAACTGGATTCAGTGAGCTAGATACTTCTAGCAATTCAACCCTGTCATTGCAAACTTTCGTTAACAATATAACAGGATCCTATGGCTCTACATCACCATCTTCAAGCAAGGATCCACCCCCTTGTCTCACCAGTCAAAACGTTGCCTACCGGTGACCTTGTAGAAACCATACCTGTGGTCCCACCCCTGTATCAAGACCACCAGTATCTGGGTGATCTCTACTTGGTTTGTTTTTGGGTTGTTAATAACTATTGCCCTGCACCAACAATTTATCATTTCCAAATGCCTGGCTCCATAAAACGTCATATGTGCGGCAATGCCTCTGGCATTCTGGCTTGCTTTTTGGGTGCACATGCATCCTGACTGGAAGCCAGTCTAAACTTCTTCTGCCGTTTTCATGACAATTCCACAGCAGTATTACAATGAATGATCGACCAAGTACTCTGTCAGTTGATTGGCCAGTGTTGTATCACTTATATGGATGACATCCTGGTGTTTTAACTTTAAGGAGGCCCATGTATGTTATGTGCTGAGGCCCTAAAGGCATTAGCTGGGGCAGGATTATGGCTGAAGCCTTCAAAATGTGGTTTAACCAGAAGTCAATCAAGTCTACAGGGAATGTGGTGTCTTGAAAAGGCCTGTGAGTATGTCCCAGTAAGATACAGGTGGTGCGTTCCTGGAAGGCACCAACAGATCAGACAGGAATAAGAAGTTTTCTGTGGATGATGAATTTCCTCAGGGCGGTTAATCAAGAATCTATCAAAGTTAGCCTTGCCACTTACATGACTAACGCAAGAAGTGCCATTCATATGGGGGGATAAGAGGAGCTGGCATTCAACCTGCTGAAAGAGAAGCACATTTAAGCGCCAGTCCTTGCCCAACCAGATTATGGAAAACCTTTAATGGTTGAGACAGACGCCTCAAATTTTGCTGTGGGAGCAGTACTCCTACAGAAGGGGGAAGATGGGGTGGAGCACCCGGTGTGTTATTTCAGCCAAAAAATGATTCCTGCAGAAACAAATTACCCAAAATATGACAAGGAGCTACTGGCGATGATTGCAGCGCTGCAGTAGTGGCGGCATTACTTGTTGTACGCCCGTCATCCTTTTGTAGTTGAACAGACCATCAGGCACTAAAAATATTACTAAGAGCCCAGGAAAATGAATTAGCGCCAAGCCCAGTGGCACGTGGAGCTGGCTCAGTATAATTTCCGAGTGTTTTACCATCTGGGAGCTGTTAACACCATTGCAGATTGGTTGAGCTGGGATGTGGGGCTAGCGTATGAGAAGGCTGAGTTAGAGAAGTATAACACAGCAACCACGTTTTGGGCAGACCAATTTGCCATGATGGTGAGTGAGGTGGGTGAACTGGAAGGAAATATCTAAAGGAAGCAAAGGAGGACATCATTTGGGTAGCAGTTATGGGTGGAAATGGCTGAGGGCCAACTGCACAGCCATCATCATACATGCGAGAAGAAAAATGGAATTATGTATTATGACTCACGGCTATGGGTTCCAAACCCATCACTGCAGTGGGAAGTGCTGGCATCACATGACCACCCATTGGAGGGAAATTCTGTGGTTGCAAAGATGATCAAATTGGTGAAACGTAAGTATTCATGGGACAGACTGTGAAAAAATATCACAAAATATGTGGCGGAGTGCTTAGTTTGTAAACGTTCAAAGCCCTTATGAAAGCAGCCAGCGGGTAAGTTTGTCCCACTCCAGATTCCAGGTTTGCTGTGGGGGTCAGTTAGCATGGATTTCATTATAGGGATGCCTAAGATCCAGGGGAAGAATTTGTTAATGGTCGTTGTCAATTGGTTAACAAAATATGATGAGTTTTCCTCATGGACCTTAAAATTCTTACCCAAAGACACTGCAAGGGTTTTTATTAATGAGATATTTGCCCATCATGGCTTACCGGCAGAGATCATTTTGGATCATGGTCCTCAATTTGTATCAAAATTCTGGTAAAGTTTGACCAGTAACTTGAAGATTTGCCCATGTAGGGCTTCAACATATCATCCCCAGTCCAATGGGCAGACAGAGAGGGTAAACCAAACATTGGGGCAATACCTCCAATGCTATGTCTCAGATCAGCAGGATGATTGGGTTACCTGGATCAGACTGGCTCAGTTTGCCTATAACAACCACCATCAGTCATTGACAGGGATGACCTCATTATTTGCAAATCATGGATCCAATCCAGCTTTGGATGGGGGTCAGATGGTGGAGTATGCCAGGGGGTGGAAGAATTATCATGAAGAGTGACACAAATTGTAAAGAAATTATGAAACAACATGGAGCGCGCCACAGCATGGCAAAAATGGTATGCAGATTGTTGAAGAGCGCTAGACCCATTGTTTGCTCCAGGAGATTGGGTGTTAGTGGCAGAGAAGAATTATGCTGTACCAGTGAAGAGCTGGAAACTTGGACCAAATTTCTTAGGTCCATATAAGATGATTCAGGTTATAAACAAGGTTGCATTTAAATTGGATCTTACAGAAGTGTTGAGGGCCCATCCAGTTATCCATGGTTCACAGCTTTGAGGATTATGGAGGCATGTATCAGAGTGGCCTGAGCCGTTGAGCCCACAGTAGGAGAACAACCATGAATATGAGTTTGAGCAAATCCTGAATGAGCTGTCAAGAGAGTGCTGTAACTCTCTCGTTACCAGCAAGGTGATGTGGGATGCAAACCCACATTGCTAGGGAACTAGCCGTTAAGAAAAAGGGAAAGAAGACACCTCAAATGGTGTCTGTGCAAAAGGTACCCCAGGCAAGGGTGTAGAGCGCAACATATAGTACCAGGTAAGTGAGGAACATAACGGCTTGAGTGGACCCCAGAGGGGAAACCATAATCAAATGTAATTTGGTGTCAGGGGGCTTGGGTGCCTCAATCTGGAGGGGACCTGGCCCAGGGGAGCACCTGGGATTTTGGTAAATTGCAATAGAAGGTAGTGGCCCACATAGTTGGAGACCTCCCTGAAGAGGTTCACCACCAAGTTCGCCCAAGGAACCATCAGTAAAAACGTAAAAAACGGGTATTTTTATTTAAGAAAGTCGACCAACGAGTAATGTTGGTCACAAAAAACATATTTAAAGTGGGTCAGGGAAATTCAGGTTCTGCAGAAGTGCGCTCAGGCCTTACCGCTCCAATAAACAGATGCTTCCATCCGTTTTTGTAAAATACACCAAAAGTGCCTTCACTTGAATAATCGATTAAGCCATAATTTACCTGAACTCAAAGTTTTATAAACTTGAATGGGATTCGAACCCCTGTTCTCCAATTAACCAAATTGAACCGTCTTCATTTGAAATGTAAATCGTTCATTTCAGTGCCTGGGCCAAGATAAGAGACTGGGCGTTTTGCACCCCATTAGTATCAACCTGGCATGCTTAGCTTGCACCCAGCGTTAATCTAAGGTGTGTTTCAGGTCAGGAAGAGCCTGAAGTTTTACCTTCTGGGCCTCCTGTCACCCAGCCTTATCTCTAGCATCAGTTCCTACTATTATGTCATCCAACCATGACATTACCCTCTCCTCCTTCTTGGGCTCCACCCCCCTCCAGTGGCGTTTGCTAAGGAGAAGTTCTTATGTGTGGGTGACAACTTCATAGCAGCAATGGCTGGATTTGGCTTAGATCCCGCAGCCTCAGGGAAACGATTATGAAAATATTTGATCAGGTCTTAAGCATGTACACAATCCCGTGCTGGCACCCAACTGTTCTCTGCTGCGTCAGACCCTTTCCAGGATACCAGGTACTCAAGGCGTCGCTTAACCCGGCGGGAGGCTACTATTTCCTCCACTTCCCATTCTGGTGCCCCATCCACAAGATAAGCCTCGGGAGTCACAGGAGGAGGGCCCTCAAACAATGTCAACTTGCTTTCATGAAAGACAGAGAAGATCTGAAACACGGAGGGAAGATCCAACTGGTATGAGGCATGTCCCACCTTTCTAACTACACGGTAAGGACCAATCCTCTTTTGACCCAGCTTTTTGCATGACTGCTTGATAGGGATGTTGAGAGCATCAAGCATCACGAGATCCCCTTCCTTGTATGCTGGACCCACTCAGCGCTTTCCATCGGCATTCTCCTTATAAACCAGCATAGCCGCCTCCAAACTTGTGGACACCCCTTGATGGACCTTCTTGAGAGTCTTAGCAAAGTTCAACACCGCTTCCACTTTGGAACCACAGCTGGGCTCCATGTTAAAAGCAGGGTTAAAGCCATGGTTAGCAAAAAAGGGTGAACAACCAATTGATGAATGCAAAGTGTTGTTGTAGCTAAACTGGGCCATGGGAAGGTGAGGAACCCAATCTGAATGGTCTGCTGTGGTGTAACAACGCATAAATTGTTCCAAGCACTGGTTCACTCGCTCAGTCTGCCCATCTGATTAGGGGGTAATAGGCAGTTGAACGACAGGGGTGAATCTGAAGAGTTTTACACAACTCTTCCCAAAAGATGGAGGTGAACTGGGGTTCCCGGTCACTAATGATTTCTTGAGAAACCCCATGAAGCGCAAGTACATGGGCGATGAAGAGCCTGGCCATTTCAGCAGCAGCTATAGTTGTTCTGCAAGGGATAAAGTGGGCAAACTTTGTAAAGCGGTCCACCACCACCATGATTGCATCATACCTATCTGAAACGGGTAACTCCACAATGAAATCCACTGATAGGGAAGTCCAGGGCCTTTCTGCATTTTGGACTGGTACCAGCAACCCTGCTAAAGGTTGCCGATTGGGTTTCATTTGATTGCAGATCAGTCACTCTTTACAGTACCGCCCTACCTGAACAGGCAAGCCCCTCCAATTGTAAGTGCGTCATATCAACTCCAAGGTCTTTGCTTTCCCAGGATGACCAACAGTAATTCCGTCATGATGGTCCTAGATGATCTCCAGGCGCAGTGGTCCAGCAGGAACCCATAGGCGCCCCTGAAACCACACCATCTCATCTTTAATATGATAACCCCTGGATAAGTCCTCCTGATTCAGGGCGCTCTTAGCGAGAACAACAGCATATTCAGCTGATAACGGCTGAGAAAGAACTACCTTCCTAAACATACTATATTCTGCTGCATTTTCCTGAGGCATGAGCGCTGGCGTATGTACCATGGACTTAAGAAGTTGGGGCAGAATCATCCTTGGTGGAATCATCAACCGGGTGTTGTGAATCTCTACCTCCTTTGGATTGGGAGCCAAAGCAGGGTTGCGGCTCAAAGCATCCGCCAAACCATTCTCATTGCCCTTGGTGAACTCATAGGAAAATGTAGATAGGGCAAGGGTCTCATGCCAATGGGTCTGACGTGGTGTTAGAACATGTGGAGCATGGTAGTACAACAAGGCTCGGTGGTCTGTGCAAACCCAGAATAATTGAGAGGAGCCATGTAAGTGGTGACGCCAATAAATCAGCGCCTCCACCACTGCTAATAACTCCTTGTCATATACGGCGTAGTTTAACTCATGCAAAGACATTTTCCTAGAAAAATATCCCACTGGATGCTCAGACCCATCTTCACCCACCTGTAACAGGACCGCCGCAATGGCAAAGTTGGAAGCATCTGAGGACACAATGAACTCCTTGGCAGGGTCAACATGGCGAAGGATGGATGTGGATAACAAGGTGCACTTCACTGCTTGAAAAGCATCCTCCAAAATGAGGGACCACTGAAGCACCTTGGCACCGCTGGCCTTATATAAGGGAGCTGCCACCTCAGAGAGATTGGGTGTGAAATTCTTGAGGAACGTACACGTCCCCAAAAAGCTCCTCAGTTCCTTGACAGAGGTGGGGGTAGACCACTCACGAATAGCCTTCTCCTTGTCTGGAGTTATCCTATGGCCCTGGTCAAAAACGACGTTGCCCAGAAAAATAACCTGGGACTTGAAGAATTCGCATTTACTAACCTTAAGTGTAAGGCGAGCGGCTCTCAATCTCTCCACCACTTGTTGAAGGTGTACTGCATGTGACTCCTGATTGGGGGAAAACACCAAGATGTCATCCATTTAGGTCACCGCGCATACCCCTAAAAAGTCTCACAACGCAGCATCAATGCGGCGTTGAAAGATGGCAGAGGCATTCTTAAGCCCAAAGGGCATAACCCAGAACTGGAAAATCCCTTTTTTGGTACATAATGCGGTTAGCCACTTCTGGCCCTTATTTATCCGGATTTGATTGAATGCATTGAGGCAGTCCAACTGGAGAAAACTTTTGCCTTTTCCACATAGCGTGCAATCTGGGAATCTAAAGGGATGGGATGGAGGTTGGGTACAGTCACATTGTTTAAATTTCCATAATTGACACATGGATGTAAAGTTCCATCAGCCTTCTCCACAAAGAGAAGTGGGGAGCAAACAGGAAAGGTACGCTGAAAGATGGCACCTTTGGCCAACTGCTCCTTTACCCATACATCTAAAACCTCTTCCTCCCGAACAGTCAATGGGTATATGGGGGAAGAAATACGCACCAGATCCACAGTGAGTTTAAATTCACAATCAAACTCAGAATGTTCTGGTAGCGTACTAGCTGAAGCTGCATCAAAAGAAGATGCCAACTCCTCCAAATAGGAAGGTAAGGAAAGTCCCACAGTGGGCTTCAGCAAAGGGGCAAGATATGGACTGGGAACATTGGGCCAATGGGGTAATTTGCCTTGGGCGTTATCCTCAGACAAAGGAACAATCAACTGGTGACCGTTTGTTAAAGACAAGGATAAAGTGTTTTCTTTTAAATTAGTTCTAACGTCAAACTTCCGCCACCACTCAACACCCAAAATGATGGGAAACAAGAGGTTTCTGATAGCTTGAAACTGGTCAGAGAATAGATAAGAACCTACCTGGAAATTGACTGACTCCATGATGTTCAGTGTGGGTATACCTTGAGATGACCCACCTCTAACCATACCACCTGGTGAGTAACTCAACTCAAGGTAGTCAGCAAGGTTTGGTCAATAAAATTATTTGAGGCACCAGTATCCACCAAAATAGTTGTGCTGAACTTTCCATAAGAGGATGTAAGGGTAGCAGTCAACAAGAAATATTCATAATGGGATTTATTCAATGCAGAAAACGCCATCAACTCACCAGAAAATTCTTCCTCTGGCTTGAACAAGCCATCAGGGTATGTTTTGGAATCATAAAAGGGGAGGGATAGTGGGTCACTCTTACTACTGAGGCCACATATCCCACCACACCCTCTGCAGGTGCATATACATCTTTATATTTGTGACGAAGTTCCTTTTTAACTTCCTGAGAACCCCTAATCATAGTAGGGGTCAAACGAGGGTTCTCAGGAGTAATCTGATATACTGAAATAGGGTCCTCATCCAGACCATATGAGCAAATAAACAGTTTGGTTTGGGATAAATCGTTCACGTTATAAAATGCGTTTTCCAGCTCTAAAAAACTCACACTCATTCCAAGGGTTCAGTGTGCATCGCTATCCAGGGCCATCACCCCCAAGCCCAGAGCTGATGCCTCAGCATGCACCTCAGAAACATGTTGGGGCGAAAAAATGATAACAGAATCCTTTTTTTTGTTAAATTTGGGTTTGTACCCTACAATGTTCCCAATTTCCGCCGAGATGGGGAGGAAATCAGTGGGAAGCATCTCACGATTCAAGGAAATATCACTAGTTGAGGACGCGATATTTATATGGATGACCATGGGTGACATCATCACAGCGGAATCATCTGAAACCTTTGCTTCATTCTCAGGGCTAGACCCCTGTACAGTTCCAAATTTAGAAGAAGTAGAAGGATTAGAAGGATAAGATTCCCTCATTTCCAGAGGCGCGTGCAACTTTTCAGCTTCCATATTTATATGCTTTGATCCAATGATGGCCAAATTACCTGGCCCCTTCCAGGTTGAGGCGGAGAAACTACCCCAAAGGGTTTTGACAAGATGATCGAATTTGAAGGAGGTGACTGCCAAAGCAGGGAGTTTTGCATCGATATGTCCAAGATTGAATGGAGAAATGACATTTTAACCTCGTCAGTTAATGGCAAAGCCTGGGCTTTTTTTCAGAATTCATTAAAGTATACTTTCATCGGCTGACCCACTTGACGCAGAGAAAAGAACTTGAAGAAGGAATGGAGGGATGCTTCATCAGGTCAATTCTGCTCCAAGACCTGTTCCAAACCTCCTATTGCTCGCCACAAGAGCGGCTGTGTGCGGAGTACCACAAAAACCCAGTCACCCGCCTCAGGAGACAACTGGGACAACGATCCACTCCTCACAAAAGCAGATGTGAACTAGACGAATTATTTTTCCCCAACGAGGGTTTTGGCTTAAGGGAACTAAGGCCTGATGAATTTATGAGTAAACCTTGGGAGAAAGGCGGGGAATTATGACATTAGGATCACAAAAAGTCTGAGACCATTAGGTATGAGCAGGAAGGGTGGGCACTTCCCAATTGGTAGTTGCAAGAATAACGCCGAGATGCACCAATACAAAACCAAATGAGAAAACTGTGGTGAGCACCATTGTGGCAGTGAAAAATGGCCAGCTCACCCAATTTACTAATAATGAAAGTCTCACATGGATAATCTTATGCACGTATAATAAAAAGGTTGGTCAACTAATGTCAAGAGAGTGTCTGTAACTCTCTCGTTCCCAGCAAGGTGATGTGGGATGCAAACCCACATTACTAAGGAACTAGCCGTTAAGAAAAAGGGAAAGAAGACACCTCAAATGGTGTCTGTGCAAAAGGTAACCCAGGCAAGGGTGTAGAGCGCAACATATAGTACCAGTTAAGTGAGGAACATAACGGCTTGAGTGGACCCCAGAGGGGAAACCATAATCAAATGTAATTTGGTGTCAGGGGGCTTGGGTGCCTCAATCTGGAGGGGACCTGGGCGGCCCAAGGGAGCACCTGGGATTTCAGAAAATTGCAATAGAAGGTAGCGGCCCACATAGTTGGAGACCTCCCTGAAGAGGTTCACCACCAAGTTCGCCCAAGGAACCATCAGTAAAAACGTAAAAAACGGGTATTTTTATTTAAGAAAGTTGACCAACGAATAATGTTGGTCGCAAAAAACATATTTAAAGTGGGTCAGGGAAATTCAGGTTCTGCAGAAGTGCGCTCAGGCCTTACCGCTCCAATAAACAGATGCTTCCATCCGTTTTTGTAAAATACACCAAAAGTGCCTTCACTTGAATAATCGATTAAGCCATAATTTACCTGAACTCAAAGTTTTATAAACTTGAATGGGATTCGAACCCCTGTTCTCCAATTAACCAAATTGAACCGTCTTCATTTGAAATGTAAATCGTTCATTTCAGTGCCTGGGCCAAGATAAGAGACTGGGCGTTTTGCACCCCATTAGTATCAACCTGGGCATGATTAGCTTGCACCCAGAGTTGATCTAAGGTGTGTTCCAGGTCAGGAAGAGCCTGAAGTTTCACCTTCTGGGCCTCCTGTTGCCCAGCCTTATCTCTAGCATCAGTTCCTACTATTATGTCATCCAACCATGACAGGAGATTTGGATGAGGAATCAATGGCGATTATGGTAAAGTGGAGAGGGTATCTGGTGAAAGAAGTGACCTAGTAGACACCAGAGGAGTGTGCATGCTATCCTGAGAAGATCCAAGGGTTTCTGGATTTATAAGGGGGTGATGTGACAGATTGGTACCAGTCTGATTAACACTTGGCTACACCAATGATTGAAGAATCTGACATATGGCTAAAATTGAGATACACTCTGCTTTAACCAAGGAAGAGAAAGACAGGCAGCTTAGCAATTAGTATAAGAACTGTGACAATAAGGCTATGAAGGGAAGTAATGAAGAGATTAGATTTGAGAAGATTAACTAGTATCTTGACTCTGCTGGCATAAAAGAGATATAAGAGAATTTCTCTGAGACTGAGCGATATTGAGACTCTATCAAAAATAAAGAGATATTCATTATATAAACATTTGATGTTTAATTAATTACTATAGTACATTTAGGGATGGCAATTGTCATATTTTTTCCATTGCATCAGAAGTATCCAGATCTCTGTGTAACCTTCCACTGGAAAATATAGAATTTAGACTTTTTTAAATTCCAGAAATTCAATAGTGATGCTCACTACAGGGGACACCCATTTAACCTAAAAAGAACCTTTTATATCAGAGCTATTGCAGGTTTATATAGCTTTAGAAGTAGTCACCATACAACCCTTTCAGGCCTTGTGGGTTTTCAGATGAAATATACCAGAGAATCCATGGAGACCTCCGATGATAAGCACCAACAATGTTCAAACCCCTTTTAAGTAAGGAGATAAACTGAAGGAAGTACAGCTTGCTGCCTGCCCAGGGCCTGGGATCTTTACAGCAATGGAGGTTAACTAACGTCATTAAAAAGCTCTGATACATTATGTAGTGGCTTCTTAGAGGTTATGAATGTATGACTGCGACCAAGTTGAAAATTACATAAGTTTGTTCTTCAATCAGCGAGGCCAAGCCCCTACGCTATGAACTATACATGTCTTACCTATATGATAGCATGAATCGCCTCACCAGGCGCCTTAGCTCCCAGAACATGTTGGATTACCTCATCGTTTATATAAATCCATCCATTCGCCTTTGTTGAAATTATTGGATTACCACAATATATAAATCACCAATGTGATAATATTTGTCAGGCATGGCAGAATGACAATTTCTTTTTGCTAGAACGCTTTAACCATGCATTTATGGAGGTCAGAGAGGTGGTTGTACATATACAAGGGCACACTTCAGAAGCTTATTGTTGCATGGATTAGATTGTGCCTCGATTGAACCAAGTGCTCTTGAAGGTTATGGGGGCCTCATGACCCATAGGGGTCCAACTATGGATTGAGTCTGGGATGTTAATGTGCTGGGGTCAACACTGAGAAGTTTATGCAAGAAATGACTGAATGGGTCATATAATTGACCTTGTGGTATTTCACATTTGAGATCACATTATGGCCAAAGACTACCACATCACTAAGCAAGAAGAACTGTGGAAATTGACATCAGTCAACTACACAAGGAGCGGAATAATCATAAATTAGTGGAAAATATGAACCCTTACTTTTCTTGGGAGAGCAGAATACTGGCAGCCTTTCAACTGCCATAATCAACTAAAAGAGTTTGGAAGTGCAAGCCAGTATATACCTATGCCAATTTCATTTACCAAGTCAGTAGAATATGCTGAGATTGTAAATGACTAAGATGCAATGTGTCAAAGCAATGACAAGTTACTTCTTAAGCGTAAATTCTCCTAAATTAACTCAAATATGCATCTGGCCAACTTTGTAATCTCAAGAAACAGAACTCCCGATTGAAGGGCACCCTTGACAACATTGTAAAGTGATTACAATGTTTTTAGAAAGAATTGGATGCCAAAAAGAAGTATTGCTAAGAACTTTAATGCCAGAGTGAAAAACTAAAAGAGACATTAAAGAAGGACCGCGTCACTCCAATAAAAGTAAAACTAGTAATATTTAATAAGAGCTCTTTGCAAACTGAGAAGGCATTAAGAATCAAATTGCATATAGCAAAGGCTCCAGGGACAAAGTTTATGACTCTCCAAGAGAAAAGCCTTCCATATTCACCATAATGTCATCTGAGAGAACAGCTACTACACATAAGACCAAAGTTGAACCAAGTTCCATCTCAGTCCTGTGTACTCTCATCATTTTGGCTCAAACTTACCAGATGAGAGATGCCCCAATTTACTCCAAGACCCCACATTCCTAAAAGAGATGAGAGTTTCTGTGTAGACAATCTTCTCCCTGTTAGAATCCTGGTTAATTGTATTCTCACTGGTGCTAATGCACAAGATTTCAACAATATTTTGCTTAAGGAGTGTAAAAACTTGCAAATGCTATTAAGCATTAGGGTAGTAATCAACCACAAATATTTATATATAAAAATTTAAAAAGAGAAGTTAATAGATCTATAATAATTTTAATAGTTCACTTTGGGGGTAAGAAAATGATCCCCTATTGTTATGATGACTCCTTGTATTTAAGGTAAGTAAGGACTAAAAGTGAGAAGGATGGCGGAAGTTAGAATAGGTGAAGGGCTTCCCAATTTAGCTAAATGATGATTTAATCTATTACCTCTCTGGAGAGCCATATAATATAGGTAAGCTTAGCTTTTAGTTGGTATTACAGCTCCTGGAATGACATTATCATGAGGCAGCATTTTAATATAATTGCGCTAATCAGCCATCTGTAAAAGGTTGGTTTTCTTAGTGACTTGCACCAAATTTGAGCTTGTGATAGGGCGTTGTTCCATAGGTGTTGGCCTACTCCGCCAGGGTTGCAGAGCGCCTACGCCAACTAGATTAGGGTTGTTGGTGGAAGGTTAGGATTAGAAGGATTCCACTGTGATCAATTAAGGTTTTTGGATACTACTAGATGTATTTGCCACATAGAAACTCTTTACCCAAACTTGAACATGTAAATGTTTGACATTACCCCTTCAAAAATAGGGGAATAAGGCCGCAGGAACCGTCTATAAACTTAGTCTTTGGTAACTCCAGAAACAAGGGATTTGATAGAGTACTCATACCCTCTCTTATAAGTGACAGAAGGGCCCTTCCAATATGGACCCAAGATTTCCCTTCTAGGCATGCTATGGTTGAGATAGCAGAGTAACAATTCTGACACTTGGAAGAAAGGGAGAGGTGGCCGGAGCTCATTAACAGCTTGGCCCTCTTTAGTGACGGTTTTTTGCTAAATTATTCATATCCTCAGAATGTAGCTGGATGATGTGCTGCGCCAACTTTTTCATGGCTTGGATAGAATCAGTCCTAGCAAAGAAAACATCTTTGGTTAATAAAGCAGGCGCCCTGGTTATTGGCCATAAAATAGAAAGGGGACATCTTGAGGATTTGGTGGTAACTGATATTGTAGGTCATGAAAGCACTTGCAGATATAGATCCCAGTGAAGAGGGTATGAAGTAGCCATCATTTGTAAGATAGAGACTAAGGCTATATTAGCTCTTTCTACAGTACCATTAGTGAAAGGGTTGTAAAGGGCCTAGAAGAGTTATAGGGCTCCCATGGAGGTGTTTAGGAACTTGACCACTCTAAAGGTAAAGCTATTACCATTGTCACAGAGAAGAACCTGGGGGCACCCATGGCGAGTGAAAATACACTGATGGAGGAAAGTGGTCGTTTTTAAACGTCTGAACTGAAAGAGCCACAACCTTGACTCATTTGGCAAATTGATCAATCCCTACCAATATATATTGATTTCCACCATAGTTTGGGGAGAGGACTAAACACATCTAAGGTGATCGTGTGGAAGGGCTGTTAAGGAGTGGTAGGATGGTATTGATACTTGGTCTTAAAGCTGGATTGCTTTTGCATGTTAGACAGGCATCCAAAAAAATTTGATGATGGTCTCCATGACTCCCTCCTAGTAGTATCATTCCTTAACCCACTCATAGGTTTTTGCACTTTTCTAAGGCCTAGGATGGAATTGGACTCCATAACTACGTGTAATCGCTCTAAAGGTTGGAGATAGGGCAACCAGTTGACCCCTACTTTTTCATATAGCTTCCCGCTCCCCACCTTGGCGTTGCAGAGTGTTGAGCGAGCATTTTTTGAATGAGTTCATTTTCATCAATCAAGCGTCAGGGGTCATCAAGAGGTTATGTAACCTCTCAGCTTCACTGTTGTCTAAGTGAAGGATTGGAAGCCAAGTCAACCCTTTGACATTCATGTGGCGCGTCCCAGCTCAGTGCTCAATGTTCATATCATAGTGCTGGAGCTTCAAGGCCCAAAGTGTTAGCCGCCAAGTTGGGATATTACATATTCTGTAATCACTTCAATGAGGGTTTAGTCTGTAACCACTTTATTGAGGTTCCATATAAGAAAGGGCGATAATATTTGACAGCGAGCAAGATGAAAAGAAACTATTTCTCAGTGACACTGTAGTTGCGTTCTTCCTTGGAAAGCATCTTGATGAAGTACAAAACAGGATGATTAGCCCCATGCTAATCCAATTGTGCTGAGATAGATCCAACAGCATAGTCAGAGGCATCAGTAAACAACATGAAGGGTCAACCATAGTCAGGGTGGTGTAGGATCGGCCTTTGATGAAGAAACTTCTTTAACGCCCCAAATGCAGCCTTTTGTTCCATTTCCAATGGAATATGAGTGTTCTTAGCCAAGAGATATATGAGGGGCTCACTGAGCTGAGCGAATTTGGGGGTGGAATGATGGTAATATCCCATCATGCCCAAGAACTCTTTATATTGTGAAGGGTTTTGGGTGAAAGAATCTTGGATATAGCTTCAACCTCATCTTTTAGAGATTGAATCCCATCCTGGAAGATAGCGTGCCAAAGGAAATACAGCTTCTGGAAGAAAGTACATTAGGAGGGCTTCAGTTTAATGTTAGAGTCCTGCAAGCGTTGGAACACCTCCTTTAGGTACACGAGGCTCTCAGAAAAAAAGTCTTTAGAAGAATGTGATAACATCAAGGTAGACGAACACACTATCTTGTTTAAGATCCTGTAGAATTTGAGCCATTGTCCGCTGAAAAGTTAAAGAAGCATTGAACAACCCCTGAGGTAGCCAAGTGAGTTGGAACAGGCCTTTTATGAAGATAAGTGCGCATTTCTCCTTGTCTCAGGGAGAAAGGTCCATTTTCCAATACCCACTAGCCAAATCCATAGCGGAAAAGAACTTGGGTCCAGAGAGTCGGGACAGAGCGATGTTAATACAGGGAATAATATAGCTATCTTTCTTTGTGAGATTGTTCAGTTTGTGATAATACATAACTACCCAATAGCTTCATTTTTCTTCTTTATCAGCAGAAGACAAGATGACCAAGGGCTTTGGGAAGGCACCAAAAACCCAGAGTTCAGAAACTTTTTGAGCTCCGTCGCATCTGTTACGCCTCAACTTTTGATTTGTGATAGGGTTTGATCAGATGGGGCAAGCATAACGTCAGTGTTATGACTCCAACCCTTCATGTGCCCATAGTTGGTATCAAATCTAGAGAAAATGTCGCTATAGGCCTCTAGAAGAGTGTGGGCTTTGTTAAGCTCATCTGTGGTTAGTTTATCAGAAATATGAACAGTAGGTAAAGTTTATCACAATTAGGCAGCAGGTAAGCCCATATCTGACATAGAACTAATACAGTGAACTTGTCAGTTATCCTCAATTGGAATCAGCAGGGGTTTTTAAAATCTCCTGATGTTTCTTTATGACCATATCCTTATTATTAGTACCCAGCAGGAGATTGATAAGTCGTTGGTAGGCAGGGTCTAGAATACCTGACAACACCTGAGGCTTAAAAGGACTTGTCCCAGTATGCTTGTTAAGTGTAATAGGCAGTTTTGGGGGAGTTGCAAGGTAATAGTGTATATTAATTTGTTCAAAAGCATTGATTAATAACTCCTCTAACGCATACAACGGAATTCCCTCTGAAGCGTCCACATGAATCAGGAAATTTATTTGTGGTTTGGCCGACGTGATATAGAGTAGAGAGAGGGTAGAGGATGGGTATTCCACTAGCCAGATGTATTCTTACTTCTTCTGTTCATCTGTAAAGGCTAGGGGAACTTTGTAATTGAGTAGAAAGTAAACTACATGTTTCATAATGATATTACCGTCATACTCAATCATGAACTGAGGTTCAAGGAGCAGGTCATATGTATTATTATCCAGGGCCACAGCGGGGGCAGACAAGCGGAGCTTTCCAATTTGTATGGGTAGAGAGGAGTAGGATTTAAAGCTCACGCGTTGGGACCTGCCGTTCCAAACTCTTTTGAATATTCCAGGTTTGGCGTCACCATAATTTTATGGATGAGCTTTGAAGAAACCAAATTGACTGGGGAATCCATATCAAGGATGGCTAGAGCTCAAATCTTGTTGATGACATCTACCTTGATTATAGTGCTACTAAAAGTAGGGGGAGGACTAGAACCTCCTTCAGATAGAAAGAGGAGGCAAGTCGTTGAGCGATCTCAGGGTATCTAGCTTTAATAGATTGGAGAGTACGTAAATGCTGAATTAGTTGCATCCATGTTGCAATAAGAAGGCCAGCATCACTGGCGGTATCAAACACCCCCAAACACCTCAACGCTTATTGGAGATAGGTCCATCAGGGTAATATGGCCATATCTACTCATTCAGGTCGCAGCCCATCTGGTATCTGCACTTCCATTTGGGCTCTTAGGACATAGTATCTGAAGTCTTCCCAACCTCTTCAGATTTGTTGTCCAAGGGGTTACTAATAAACACCATAGAGTCAGTAGGAGGTGGGAGAGAAACAGGCATATCCTCTTCACAGGGATGGCCCTTTTGGCGCCCATCTACCCTTTTGGCTTTTGTAGGGAGCATCTTAGCTGCACCAACTTTTGGTAGCACCTGAGGAGAAGAATTCATTAGCTTTTCTGTCAGAGGGGAGGCTGAGGAAGTTATGGAGGATGTATTTGAGGGACATGAGGGTGGAGCCACAGTGATGAACCACTTAGGAGATAGCGCGGGGTGCGCCAAGAACTCAACTGATTTAATAGGGCCAACTTGGGGTGCAGCTAAGGGGAGAGAGCCCGACATGGTCACTGCTGGTGCCCTCTGACCAACATCTAATGGAGGAGGGCAATGTAGTTTGGGGCGCTCCACATGAACTGATTTAGGTGAGTAGTTAGCACAGGAGGGGTCAGGAGAGTCATCGTGGACTTCATCTGCAAAATGACAGGGGAGCATTCTATGACAGGAGATCTTTTAGGGGTCCATACAACTCCCTGGGTAGTCTTAGCTTCATGGAGGTCAGCAACCTTTAATAACACCTCTTTCATATCACAGACGCTCCGCAGGGAGCGTTTACTGAGAAAATATAGCTGGATATAGTGGGGTAAGAGGATAATCCAGCCATAATGGCAGCAACAGCGTCATCCATAGGTAGCATCTTAGCAAGCAGTAGAGGCTGGGCTGCACTGTAAAACCGGTCTAAAAGGTGCAACTGATTCTCCCACTAGCAGAAGTAGGCACATAAACGCCTGTTTTTCCTGAAAAAGCTCTTCATGGATCCAAATTTGCAATGAATGCTTCCTTTACCTCTGCCCAGGTACATAGGGTGTCCATATAAGGATCCATCGCCTCTTAGGCGGAGCGTCTTAAGCAAGGGAGGATGTGCTTTATTTTGGGGATCAGTTGTCCATTCGATAGCAGCCTCATACATGAAGAGAAAGAAGGCAAAGTTACCCTTACATGGAGTAAACTTTTCTTTTGAAGGGGATTTTGATATAGCAGAGCTGGGCCTATCAGGGCCTCAAAAAGAACACCTTAGAATGTTTCAAGTTGAGATAAGGTGTTGGCTAACTGCTTTTCTAGAGCAGCTATCCTGAGTTCAGATGCAGCGGGGAGGCTAGGATGGTCACTCCCCCAAGAGCCTCCATTTTTTAAAACCATTTTGTGGTGTACAGACACTCTGTAGCGAGCATAAAAGTTAAATCCTGGCTAATTGTATGCTCGCCAGTGCTGTTTCACAGGAATTTAACAATATTTAGCTGATTAGAGAGTTTAAAAACTCACAACTGCTATTAGAATTAGGGGAGTAATCAACCACACATATAATTTATATGTAAAAATATAGGAAGAGAAGTTAATAGATTCATAATAATTTTATTAGTTCAATTTGGGAGTAAGAAAATGATCCATATTGTTATGTTGACTACTTGTATTAAAGGCAAGTTGGGGCTAAAAGTGAGAAGGGTGGAGGAAGCTATAATAGGCGAGGAGGCTTCCCAATTTAGCTAAATGACGATTTAACCTATCACCACTCTGGAGAGCCATATCATATTAGTAGAGCTTATATTTTAGATGGGAGTTTAATTCCTGGAATAACATAACCATGAGGCAGCATTTTAATATAATTGCACCATTCAGCCATCTGGAAAGGATTGTTTTCTTAGTGCGCTGCACCAAATTTGAGCTGTTTCTAGGGCGAGGTTCCAGAGGGGTTGACCTATTCCGCCAAGGTTGCAGAGCGCCTACGCCAACTAGATTAGGGGTTGTTGGTGGAAGGTTAGGAGTAGAAGAATTCCTCCAAATAGAAGGATTTCACTGAGAGTCAATTAAGTTTTTTGGCTACTATTAAATGTATTCGCCACCAAACTACTCTTTAACCCATATTGAACATGTAGATGTCCAAAACTTTCTTCTAATTAGAATGTAAAAATGCATGGATTTTTTAAGTTTTTTGAATTTGCTGTTGAAGTAGTATTAGACTATTCTATGGAAAAACTACTAATCTTTACTCCAAACATTGAAGGCTCCAATAAAGCTACTTGCTATTTATAAAGCTTTGTGAACTACTAAGAATTCAAAAGCACCATATTGAGATTATCCAAAGGAGTGTAAAAATGGCCCAAAGCAAGGCTATCTTCCTGAAAATAATTTTAAATGGATTGAAAATCTGTTTGAATTTCTAATTGGTTAACATTAGAGTCTCATATAATAATGGGAGTGGCATAAAATCCAAAGATGTCATTGGAATTTTTAACCTTAGCAGTAAAACCACATCACAAAACTTTTAATGCATTGCCCAAGTTTTACAAAAAGACATACCCTTAATAAAAATTGTCAATTATCTATGAAGACTGGAAACTACATTAAAACCCCTAAAAGTGGAAAGAAAACTACCTGCTTATACCGTTAGATCACAACTTCAAGACTTCCTCCATGATTGGCACAACATACACCACCCAATCCTCCCAATCCTCAGGGAAGAGCCATAAATAAGGTCACAGACATGATTCCTCCTTCATGACCTGCCAACACTGCAGTCAACTGGGCCACTTTGCCTTACACTAATCCATTAAATAATTTTTAAATGTGGTACAGATGGATCCACATGATCAAGAAAGAATTGGGTGGAGTAGAGAGGTACACTTTTTCTGTAAATTTGACCTCAACTGTCCCACATGGACACACTAAACCTTTTCATGACAGACCTAGCACTTCCTTCAATAAATTACTATACCAACAGACTGCCAATGAAAAGCACATACTGACTCACTTTCAATCAGAAGAAGCGTGTCAGGATTTCAGGGGAGGAACTCTAACCTAATCTGTAATAATAGGGCCCCAAATCCCTAGCGAGTTAAGAGGCCATCAAGGCCCAAAGAAAAGCTAAAAATGGAAAAGGAATTAGAAAAAAATGGTAATTTTATTAAATGAATCCTCAAGGTATTTATATGACCTCAAGGAATTGGGAAGGAAAGGATCAGAAAGATTCAGCATTGATTGCTGACAACAAACAAACGAATAAATTATAAGGAAATGGGCGCATCCTCAGCATAAGTTGCTGGTGCACCCAAAAAGGATAATCAATTGGGTGCGAGCGCTGAAAGGGATTTCACTGCAACCCAATTGAGTGGTCAGCATCCTCAGCATTAGTCGCTGGTGTCAAATTCAAATTAAATAATAATTTAATTATTGGGGCCAGCCCACAATACTTCAGATTGTGCTCAACTCAATTTAATGGGGAGCCCAATATGGCATCCACCTGAAGGTGGGTTGCAACTAGTTGGGGCTTCACCCAATTAAGGGAGAATCCCAACAAAGTGGTAGCAGAGAAATCCCACCAAAGAATTGAAAACCCCTATGCATATCAAATACTTGGGCAAAACTTTCTTAATGAACCTCAATTTTCTTCCAACGTACATCTCTCAAAGGGTCAACGTACCACACCTTCCAATATAGTCACCTAAGATTATCCATATATAGGATGTTATTAGACGATTCCTTAACAAGAAGATCATTGTGTTATACACTAATATATAGTTAAAATTCTGCTTATTCCATGTGCACTTTTTGTGTTATTTTGAATAGCAAAAACAAGGATCAGCATGATTATTTATTACAGTGCACCAGTAAACATAGTGTCAACAAAACTGTTGGCCAAGTTATTTCTGAAGCCTTATGTCAGATACCAAGTAATCTACAGGACAGCTATCCCAGAATGCACAATTTCCAAAGGACTGTATAACTCATTGTATATCCAATTTATATCGATCACCATATCTGTACCAGCAATTATACTTCCCAATAATAATTAGAATATGTTGACTAAAGTGGCATTTATACATTGCTAAGATTTGAGATAAAGAGTGAGTCAAGATCAATACTCCCAAATTGAGCCCTGATAAGTTAATTATTGAGCCTTTACAATCAACACTTATATTTGAAGGCACCAATGAGAATTTTGATCAGTAAGCATCACTACATGAGAATCAATGGAGATCCTTCTGGAAATTCATCTCTATTTCCCAAATCTCAAAAGGCACAACTCAAAAATTGCAGTCATGAGGCCGATGCAGAATAATGGGGGCGTCAACCAGGCAGTCAATATGGAAGGGTGTGAAAGATCCTGATTGTATGGGATCATAACGTCCTCTCAGCATCAGGTCCCCACTAGCCCTGGTAAAATTCAAATTTCTTTTACTTCAGTAAAGAAATCTATTTCATTCCATTTATTCACCTTCATTTACCTCTTCAATGATTTTTCAGCTTTAAGCCCGTTTTGAACTTCAGCTAAAGTCAAAAGAATTATTAATCTGGCATACACTACTTTGGCACTATTGTTGAAATGGAAAGTGACATTTAAAATACTTGGTCAAGGTATAAATATGATTTAATAATTAATAACGTACCTAAGTAACCACACCTGCACTTCTCATGTCAACCTTGTGTATAAGCATGAGGCTTTTCTTCCATATTTAATAATCAAAGGAGGGATTAGGTTCCTCCCCAGCCAAATCCATGAGTACAAAAATTACCCTTGTGGTCCACTTGAAACATAACAATACTTTCCAGTCACCAAGTCATCATCTGAACTAAACTTGAAGTGGACATAGATTAGATTATACAACAATGTATTTGTACCTTACCAACAATCACAATTAAACCTCATGTAGCCTAAAGAAAATTATTACTTTGACAAAGAGAGCTAAAAGTGCTAATGAAAAGCCTGCAGAATGAGACGCTGTCATTATATATATTGTGATAGCCTATTTAAACCTGTTTTCTGTTGACAAAGTCAGAGGTCTTCATGAATTTTTTTGCCATTAAAATTAAGTGCTGACATAAAAACTCTGAATTGAATATTGACCATGGTTCTCAGGGGAAAATAATGAAATTAATTAAAGACCAGAAAGACTGCACACTAGCTTAATTAAAAATACTTATTGGGTGATTTTTACCACTAATGACCACAACTTAGGCTGTGCTTTCAATGTTGTCCACCATTAGGATACAGGTGACCATACTTCATAAATTCTCAACTATTATACTTCTTTAATGCTTCAGAGGAATTAGTCTCTGAAGAAATTAAAAAGTTACTGAAGCAAGGGATGCTGAAGCTGTCAAAAAAGCCTCTGGCTTTGCTGGTGTTAATTGTTAACCCCTTGGGTACAGATTTATTTGAAGAACTTCTTGATTTTGGAATGGATTTACTTTGCTGATGTGCAGAAAATTATACAAAGGCGGTAGAATTTTGTGCGAGAATTCATTTATTTGAGCAATATAATGTACACAGTAATTAGTATTAGTATTGTAAATTGAATTTAAATTCATAAAAGAAACAGTATGACAAAAATATTCAAGGAATTACAAAAAGAAAATTATTAATATTTTTTGAGAGTGTGATATTTTACAAGGCAGGTGGATTATGCAACGCAGTTGTCAAATGTACCCAATGGGAAAAGAAGAAAGATGTAACAAACCAGGTAGTGATAGATTATTGGAAGTTATATAACATTAGTAAATAAGGCAGGTTGACATTAAGACAAATATCACACCAAGTTTTTTTGCCTGTACTGGTTTTGAACCCATGTAAATTAAAACCCAACCCAGAGTGAAGCAGGAACCACCCCGCTATGCTACCACTCCTTGGAAGTTGAACAACATTACAAAAGGATGTTCCATACCCACTGCTGAGAATTGATCACGCATTGAGTTGTCTGGGTGGCGCCAATACTTTTACACCATGTGCCTGATATTAGGATATTTGAAAATCAAGTTGCTTGAAGCCAAACAAAAGAAGTGTGTGATAATAAACTTCTTGAGGGTTATTTTAGCTCACACAAATGCTGCAAGGGCTCTGCAACACCCCAACAACATTCCAACAGGCAATGGACATCATCCTTGGAGACCTTAGTCTATTAGGCATTCCTGTTTACTTAAATGACAATAACGTCTTCACCTGGATATTTCAGAATACTTATAATATAAAGTAGTTGTTCCATCAACTCACTGCCAACAATGTAGATAAAACATGGAACTGAAACTTTTTATGGGAACATCTGGATTACCTTGGTTTTTATAGATGCTAAGGGGTTAAGACTCCAACCAACCAAATATAGGCCATTAGAAAAATGACAAACCAGGTAACAAAAGTGATATATGAGTCTTTTAGGAATGGGTTGAGTACTTCCAACTTTTTACCCCTAACTTTAGTTGTATTGGAGAACAATTTTTTAGACATTTAAAAAGGATGTAGTGTTACATGTACAGAACAATGTCAGCGTGCCTTTGATACTTTCAGGATGGCATTGGCCAATGCCCCTGTTATACAGTACTTAAAATTTTTAAAAAAATTCATCGTATAGTTTGATGCCTCCCTCTCTGCCTTAGAAGTCATACTGTTACAACAAGAAAAATGATGTCATTGAATACACAGTCGCCTATTGCAGTCAAAGCTTAGACTGTCATGAACAAACCTATACTATCACCAAATGGGAGCGTTTAGCTGTGATATGAATATTTACACTTTAGGTTTACCTCCAAGGGTATTATCATAGCTGTGACCAGTCTTGCATACCTGCGCTATTTACAAAATTGCCAGTAACCAGAGAGAAAACTATCACAATGTGCCCATAAACTAGCCTATAACTTTAAGATTGTTCACCTCCCTCAGCTCTAAACATCATAAGTAGACTGCCAGTTTCATTTCTGATTGTCACCATAATGGTGGAAATTGTAGACTTAATGTATGACAAGATATTCATAAGTAATTATTTTGACAAATGTCACAAGTTTTATGAGCGTTGAACGAGATGGAAAAGTCAGTATTCTCCCTGGTTTTGGTGAAAGCCTTATCCAGGGGGAAGGCCAATACATTCATATGAGGGGCACAACTACCAAATAGCCCAATAAGTTTGAGGATTGAGTTTGACTCTATTTTAACAATTGGTACACTGAATTTAGAATTCTATCTGATTACTATGAATTTGAGAAATATTTACATCCCCAGTCCCTGAGTCATGTGAAGCGAAGTTTCCACTGATCTGGCCACAAGGGTGTCAAAATCCGTTGAGGATGCCCATGAGGCAGTCAATCCAGAAGACCAGGAAAAATAATTAATGGATGAAGCTGCAATGATCCTCAAGGCGCCATGTCCTCATGCACCCTATAAATATCAACACCTTTTAATTTAATAAAGTACTTTTTTCAGAAGAATATTATTTATCTTATTCTATTTAAGCTTTATTTTATTCAAATGAACAAAGTATCGTCCAACCTTGTGCCTAAAGTAGCCCCTGTTCTCTCAGCTGACCATAGTCTCCTGCAGTCAGCCACCATATTGGGATTCCCAGCACTAGCACCAGTGAGCGCATCTGGAGGAAGCCTGATATCTGATACTCACTACAGGGGAGCTTCCAAGGCGCACCCTGAGGTGTTACCCTCAACCTTGAACGAAGAAAACCAATCTACAGTGAGCATTCCCAGACACTGATCTTATGACCTACCTCATCTGGAATGGCCAAGATGCAGTAACAGTGGGGACCAACTTTTCCAAAGAAACCATTTGAGTGTATCGCATAAGACTTCATGAACTTCAGTACTCCCAGTCAGCTGAAACCTTTGATTGACCTGTTGAGAACGCCTGAAGAATTTAAAAAGATGTTATTGAGCAAAAATGGCAGCATAATAAAGAAAAAGATTAATGAAGGCAATATTTTATTACAGGGATCAAGCATCACGTTTCAAGAGGATGTGGGATTCTAGGAGAGAAGAAGTTTTTGAAGATATCATACAGCAGAATGACTATTGGACGCTAGGATTTGTCTACTGTGATGAAAAAGTTATGTTCAAAAACCTTTTGGCTTTTACAAAACCAAAAAATGGCCAAGCTACAACACATCCTCCAGTTGAAAAGAAAAGGTCAAAATAATCAGAGTTCTTGAATTTTAATAAAAACAATTAACTTTTGATAATAATACTAATATTTATTTAGTTAATAAAAAACGAAATCCACCTCTCTATGTTATTTCCCAATCTGCTGCACCAGAGCAGAAAAAAAAAGATCATAGCCAATTTAAATCCAAAAGTGCTGTTTGAAAATCAAATTTGGCCAGTGAGCATCAACAGCAACAAATTAATGAAATTGAGACAAGTCAAGAACTAGCTTCCAAACTTGAAAAAGGCAGTAAACCTCAAGAATTTTCTAGAAGCCTCAAAAACAATTTGGTGCGATGATGCACTAAAACTGCCAGACAAAATACCTGGAAATTACCTTTTCACAATTGGTGATAATCTCAATGACTCCCTTCCAGAAAATCTAATGCTTGTCAACTTCAATATTCCTTTCAGAGATTTGGACAGATATCACTAAAATGAAGTATCAAGATTACCTGGTTCAGCTCTCAGATTGGGTTAGCACCAATCCTAACAAAAATGAGGGTCCTGACAAAGTGAAGCTCAAGTTGCCCACTGACATTACCTCTGCTTCTAATTTAAACATGTCAAGGAAGAGTTGATGAATTCCAGTCGCAATTTCTTTACACCTGAGAATACCTTGAGACCAAAAATAATTCCTCTCAAATAAGTGGCCCACTTGAACAAACCTGCGTGATAATCAAGCATGATAGCCAGATTTAGACCTTCACTGAGGCGGGTGGCATTGCTCTCACTAATGTATATGGGCCCTGCATTGGACAGTGGGACAACCAGGGTGTCAAGTGGGAGGAAAAGAATTCCATCACCCCATCCAACCACAACTTCACTGGGTTCAACGATGGCAACCCTTCCACTCATTCCTTTGCCATCCTGGTCCGCATCAAGCTAGAGGCTCTGTACACCCCCAAACTTGAGTTCTCCATCTACCTCAACCCTCAGGCCACGACTTACTCCCCTAAGACAAGGCTTGGGGGCTCTGTCAGGATTCTCCCTGGTTTAGGTGAAAGCCTTGTACAGGAGGAAGGTCAATACATTCATATGAGGGGCACAACTCCCAAATGGCTAATAAGTTTGACAATGGAGTTTAACTCTATGTTATCAGTTGGTATACTGATTTTGGGGCTTTACTTGAATTACTCTGAATTTGGGAAGTACTTACGTCCCCAGTTCCTTAATCATGTGAGGCAGATTTTCTACTGATCTGGCCACAAGGGCGGAGAAAACTGTTGAGGATGCCCATGAGGCGGTCAATCCAGAAGACCAGAAAAGAACCTGAATGGATGGGGCCATGATGATCCTCAAGGCACCGTGTCCCCATGAACCCTATAAATATCAACACCTTTTAATTTAATAATGTATTTTTTCATCAGAATAATATTTATCTTATCTTATTTATGTTTTATTTTACTCTAATGAGCAAAGTCTCATCCAACCTTGTGCCTAAAGTAGCCCCTGTCCTCTCAGCTGACCATAGCCTTCTGCAGTCAGCAACCATATTGGGTTTCCCAGCATTAGCACCAGCAAGCGCATCTGGCAGAAACCTGATAGGGGAAACACCTTTGTAGTAGAATGGTAAACTAGATAAAAACGATAGTGTCATCTAGGTTTATTAATAACTTTGGAATGACCAAATATTATTGTCAATATACACATAGCGGTAGGATATGGAGGGCTTTGAATGACACTAAATTTTTTTGAAAATGCAATACTAATAGGAGAGCATGCACTTTGACGTTCTCAAAAATAATCTCTTGTTGTCAACAATGCCAAGTGGAGAAGCTTTTCCATAAAAGGGCCTCATACTGACTACTTAAGCTCTAATTTTGTGCCATACTGAATACAATGATGTTGTGGGCCCCTTGCCTATGAATGAAACTGCACAAGTACATTATGGTGGTGTCACACTTCTGATATGACTGGATGATAAGCCCTAGGTCGTGAGGGTGGGATGGATAAATCCGCCGAGATTGATATAAGCAATGGTAATTTGAGCGCCTCAAAATTAGGCGATATTGGATTGTTGGTAAATCGCCTCTTATTTGGGTGTCTTGAGATTAGCAAATGAAGAATTGACATAACCAATGAGATATGGCGAATTGAGTTACTAAGCCATGTAAGTAGTATCATCTAAAATTGTTATGATATAAGCAGAATGAGATGATTGAGGAAAGGTTAGGTTTTTATACTTTGAAGTCAGCGGAACAGCGGAAATCAGCTGTAATAAAATAATAATAAAGAAGAGTTGTGGGAGAAAGTGCTCAATATATATTTATATGTCTATTATTTTATTTTTAGGACAACAATCCTCACATCGTTGATCCTAGCTGCTCAGTGGGTCATACCCTGTGCCAAAACCCTTTGGTGTATCCCTCACATACTGCCAATTTTACAACAGTGGTGCTCACTACAGGGGGCCCATTGATCAAATATAATATGATAAAAACTCAGTTGCCAACCGTGTTGCCTCAAGTTGCCTATGTGGAGCTGAAACTGGCATTGGATGCCATGCTTAAAAAACAAGATGAGCTGCTCCAGGAGGTCTACTGCAATAAGCTGCCCCCATTTGATTGTGAAGGGAATATGATGGATACTTTAAGCGATTTGAGATTGCAACTGAAGGAGTCTCAGATCAACAAAGAGCAAAACTGTTGATTTCTTCCTTGGATGTCAGAAGTGCTGATCAAGTCGTCTGTTATCTTCCAAGAAGCTCCATTATATACCAAGAAGTCAAAGACATGGTGCTGCGGTTGTTCTGTGGAACTGCAAAGATGTCACAGCGGAAGGCCGAATTTTTGACCATTAAGTTTCAGCAGAATAAAACCCCCACCACATTTGCTGAGCGATTTATGTCAGAAGCTCACATGCTAATTGGGGCTGGAGTTTTAACCAAAGAGGAAGTGTGTATTGCGATGACTTCTGCTGTGAAGCCATACCATGAGTTACATAATGTTATGGCCACCCTGTTGGATGAAGATGTACCTTTGCTTAAACATGTTCAGTTTTTTGCACTTTATATCAGCCAACTTCCCTCCACCTAATGTTGAGCGGAGTCCTTCTGCTGTAACTGCTGAATCATCATATTTGGGGAACACTGGAAGTCCAGTGCAGATTTCACCATGTTATTATCAGCAGTTAAACTTCCAACCCATTCCTGCTTATCATCCCTGGGCCAACTATCGCCCTAGACCTGTTTATTCTGATCACTTTCAGCTTAACTCTCGTTGTGGTTTGTATCACATTATTCAGGGATGTGAGCCCTATGGGATTAGCTGTTTTAAATGCAGTCATAAGGGCATCTGGCATGATGGTGCCCTAATCAACTGGTCTCTTGTGTACATCCAGGACAGTATGGCCGGGGAAAAGTCAGCAGAGTAGAGAAGGGACTCTCTATCTCTACTATACCAAACCAAGACGTCTCACCTGAACCCAAATTAGATTATTTAGTGGAAGTTTCCTTGCACAATGAGTCAATTTTATATCAGCAGCTGGTTGGAGGGGTGAATGTGTTTTACACAAGTACAGTCAGCGACTATGGCGGAGAAAGGGGTCTCAGATGCATGTTGAGCCATATGCCTGTCAAATGTTCTACCAAGTAACTCCTGAAAAGTTAGACCCCTCCTCAGATGCACCTTTTTTGCAAGCAGTAAGCTTCTCTCTGCCAGTCAAAACTATTATAAACCAATACCCCAGAATTGGTGAAGGGATTACATGTTTCTTTGGAAACAGGGATTCTTTAGATGTCCATGTTATTAACAGTCATGATGCATCCTATTCTGAATGTACTTACTGTGACCTGGTTGTAGCTAAGACCTGAGTCCATGCTATCATAGATACCGGTGCCCCATCAACATAGTCTCCACCAAATTGGTGGCCAGGCTGGCATTAAAACCAGATGTGGAACACCGGATGGTATATGGCACTGCTGGAGTGGAGAATACAGTCTCTGAGGAAGCATACAGTGCGCTTCCACTGAAGTTTGGTTCTATTGTCATGGTAGCTCCAGCTATAAAGTTACCAAATAGCAATTATTATCTTTTACTTGGAACTCCCTTCTTGTGACATTGTGGGGCTGTCATTGATATGACAGATGAGACTTTTGAGATATTGGGTCAGCGAATCCCAATCTACCTCACCTCTAGCAGAGTGCCAAATGATCCGGTGCATATGGGGAGTATTAATCTAGCTTATAGCGATGGAGTAATTCCAGTGCACTACCATCAGTTAAAGGGCAAAACCCGGGCCCTTCCTCAACAGATATATGAATATCAAGGGCTGCCGCTTAGAGCTGCCTGACCTATATCCATTCCATCTGGGCATCATATTATATTGAACACTGACTTGGTGATTGAAATTCCGGACGGTCTCTATGGGGAGGTTATTGGGTCATATCAGCAATCATGGTTTGAGCCCCAAGTGGCCCCAGGCATTATTTTACCAGGGCAAGGGGAGATTAAAGTTTTGCTTGCAAATCTACAAACAGTACCACTTCATATCCGCCGCCACCAAATAGTGACATACTTACACTTAATCCCCATCAAGGAGGTTCTTTTGGTGCATGAATTTGGGTCTCTGGAGGAATTTGGTCTGCCTTTCAAACCACAGCACAATGTGATGACAGTTGTATCACGTGATAAATTAATGCAGCTGTTGGAACCATAGATGGATGGGCAATCACTTTATTTCAAAAATATATAGAGATTTTTGCTGTTGACGACCATGATTTAGGATGCACGTGGGGGTGGTTCATAGGCTGGACACTGGAGATCATCCTCCCTTCAGGTCAAGGCCGATCTGCTGATCAAGGGTGGTGGAAGAAGTAGTAACCAAGGAAATTGACAAGCTATTAGTGCAAGGGATGCTTAAACCATCGAAGAGTCCATGGGCTTCACCTGTTCTGATTGTTAAAAAGAAGGATGGCACCAACCATGTAGTAATTGACTATTGAAAGCTCAACAGCATCACTAAAAAGGACTCATATCCCTTACCATGGATTGATGACGCTTTAGATCAGCTAGGGGGAGCTCGTTTCTTCTCAGCTATGGACCTGATCTTGGGCTATTGGAAAATTGAGTTGCCACTGGCAGAGCAGGAGAAGTACACTGTAATAACATCTAAAGGTCTTTTCCAACCAACCCAGATGCCACAAGGGCTGTGTAATGCCCCAGCTACGTTTCAACGAGCAATGGATACTATTCTGGGGGACCTAAAACTGTCATGTGTCCTTGTATACCTTGATGACATTATTGTTTTCTTCTGAACCTTCTCTGAACATCTCGACCATTTAGAAGCTGGATTCTGCCAGCTCGCTGAGGCTAACATCAATATTAAACCCCATAAATTTCACTTCTTTAAGGATCAGCTGGAGTACCTGGGATTTTTGGTTGATGCCATAGGGCTGAGACATTAACCAGCCAAAGTGGAAGGTATCCAAAAGATGACTATGTCAAACAGCAAGCGGGATATATGGGTCTTTTTGGGAATGGTCAGATATTACTGGCTCTATCCCTAACTTCAGCTGTATTGGGGGCCCACTCTTTGAGTTATTAAGAAAGGACACTATGTTTGAATGGGCGGAACGTCAGCAACGTGCTTTTGATATTCTTCAATTGGCGTTAACCAGTGCGCCAGTGTTATGCTATCCAAATTTTGAAAAAGAGTTCATTGTTCAGACGGATGCATCCCTTTCTGCTTTAGGGGCAGTCTTATCCCAAAAAGATGAGAAAGGAGAAGAGCACCCTGTAGCATACTGTAGTCGCAGTTTGAACAGCCATGAACGCAATTACACTGTGACTGAGAGGGAGTGCTTGGTGGTGATCTACACCTATAAGCAATTTTGGGTCATGCATGGGGTAAAATTTAAAGTTATAACGGATTATGCCTCGCTACGCTGGTTACAAAATCTGAAAGAACAGAAAGGGCGTCTAGACTGATGGGCTCTTAAATTGCAGGCATACGATTTTGAAATTCCTCACCAACCTGGAGCAAGACACCAGAATGCTGATTGTTTATTGAGATTACCTATGATTGCATTTACCGTGGATCTGAGTGATATCCTGTTCAATAAGATGCTTAGTGGCAAGTATGATGATGAACCGCCCCCAGTCATCAAGGTATTGGATGGAATAAGGGCCAATACGTTTCAAAAGAGGGGAACTATATAAGCGGATAGGGGACACTACCATAATATCCCAAGACCTTCCACCCGCCCATCTATTATTATGAGTGCACACTGAGCAGTTGGACATGGTGGAGTGCATAAGACCATGGAATTATTGTGGCCTCAGTACTACTGGGAAATCATGAACTTCGATATTCTTGATACTATCTCCTCCTGTCACCAGTGCCAAGTGGAAAAGCCATTCTGCCAGAAGACGTCATACCAGTTAGTGAAGCCAAACTTCGCCTGGCACACCGTTTCAATTGATGTGGTGGGTACCTTGCCAAGAGGGGCAAACCAGTGCAAATACATCTTGGTAGCAATTGACCACTTGATCAGGTGGGTTGAGGCGCGACCAATACAAGATTTGGGGGCACTAACGGTGGCCAATTTTGTTATGGAGTGTATAATTCAGCGACACAGTTGTCCCCAATTCATCCTTACTGATAATGGGATGAACTTCACTTCACACATTCTACATAAGCTAAATGAGCTGATGGCCATCCATGGGGTTATAACAACTCCGTATCACCCCAAGTCCAACGGAATGGTTTAATGGGCTAATGAAACCCTGGTGAACATACTCTGGAAGTTGGTTATGGACAAGCCCTCTAATTGGAGTACCCTCCTTTCTACAGCGGTGTTTGCCTACAACATTAGCTACCATTTGGTCATGGGGAAAAGCCCATTCCAATTGCTATATAAATGGCACCACGCTCTGCCATCTCTCCTATATGCCTGTGTAGAGGACACTGGCGGAATGGATCTGCAACGCTATTTGACTATTCTAACAAATACGCTGATTAAATTACAAATTAAAGCATACTTGTTCAGCTTAGCCAAGAGAATAAAAAGCCAGGCTGCCAGTCAGGTATGGCGGAGTGCCTTAACACAGTTCAAAGATGGAGACATGGTCTCATTCCATGATCAACATGTGTTCGGCTGAAAACACAAGCTGGCCAATATCTGGATCAGACCATTCGAAGTCATTGAGAAGACAGGCATAGATGCATATACTATCAAGGACCCTGCTAGTGGTCAGATAATCAACCAAGTGCATGCAAAATTCCTCCGGGAATATAAGCAATAGGAGTCTTATCATCCAGTCAAGGAGGGGGTAATGTCATGATTCCAATATGACTGGACAACAAGCCCTAGGCCGTGAGGGTGGGATGGATAAATCCGCCGAGATTGATATAAGCAATGGTAATTTGAGCGCCTCAAAATTAGGCGATATTGGATTGTTGGTAAATCGCCTTTTATTTGGGCGTCGTGAGATTAACAAATGAAGAATTGACATAACCAATGAGATATGGCGAATTGAGTTACTAAGCCATGTAAGTAGTATCATCTAAAATTGTTATGATATAAGCAGGATGAGATGATTGAGGAAAGGTTAGGTTTTTATACTTTGAAGTTAGAGGAACAGCAGAAATTAGCTGTAATAAAATATTAACAAATAAGAGTTGTGGGAGGAAGTGCTCCATATTTATTTATAAGTCTATTATTTTATTTTCAGGACAACAATCCTCACATCGTTGATCCTAGCTGCTCAGTGGGTTGAACCCTGTGCCAAAACCCTTTGGTGTATCCCTCAAATACTGCCAATTTTACAACAGGTGGCAATAGACTACTTATTAAAACGGATAGAAGCAAAAGTAATTTGAGACCTAGACGCCATGACCGCCACCAAGTTTATCAAGAGTGAACTATCTAATGGCATAGCTGCCCTTAATTTATTATCATGGATAACTGTACTAACTTTACTTCACATTTACTACCCAAGTTGAAAAATTAATGGAAATCCTTAAGCACTAATATTCTTATATCATCCTGAGTACAAAGGCACCATTGAGTGTGTTATTGAAACTTTAGTGAACATAATCAAGAAGGTTTAGACAGATTGACTACAGGAGTGGAGCTTTCTTCTCTCCATCACCATGTTTGCATAAAACATCAGTCACCATTCTACAACTGGGAAGATCCAGCCAACTGCTATATAGAAGATACATGGCACTTTCTGCCATTAATCTACTCCTGCATAGAGGACACCATTAGAATTGAGCCACAGTGCTACATGTCAAATTTGACAACTACATAATCAAGCTTCAGACTGAAGCATATTTAACTAGTTAAACAAAAAAGTTTACAACTCCAATCTACATTGGCTGACCAAGCTACTGTAACTGAGATAGGCAAACGCGTCTTGTACCATAACCACCATAGATTTGGATGAGAAAACAAGCTATCAAGTATATGGATCAGACCCCTTGAGATAATAGAAAGAATGTATGCCAACGTCTACATAGTAAAAGAGCTCGCAAGCAGGTGGATCATTAACTGCGTGCACATCAAGTCCTTTAACCATACAAAAAACCTAGATAACTAAAGAAGGAAAAAAAGAATAAGAAAAATAAAAAATGATAAAATAATGACAAAATTTAATTAATAAAAGAGATATTTACATATAATGATAATAGTAATAACAATACTGATATAGAATGTGATATTAATCACATTTTATAAAGAGAAAACAACAGATCTGTAAACTTGCATCCTGCATCACAACTATCTTTATTGCCATCAGCCTCCTCTGGCCGCCTTACATGACAACCATTGATGGAACACCCTCTTTGTTAACTTTTAAGTACGTTTGTTCAATGGATAGGATGCCCCAGGCACCATGACTTCTTCTTGCATGAAGAAAAGTTTGAACTTTGGAGAGGGCGGCGTTGGCAACAACTTGGGGGATGATCCTCCCTCAGGAGGGGAAAGACTTCCACAGACTGCTTGGTGGACAAACAAGAACTAGAAGCCATGGTCTGGGATGACAATGAGGAAGAATGACAGAAAAAATGATTGATGCAGACATGTTTCTGCACAACCAGGAGAAGACACTGCAATCACAATCATGGATTGTTGTAACTTAACAAATAATAAGAAACAAATGGGGTGGACAAATAAAGTGGAGAATGAGAAGGAAGTTGCGTTCCTGACTGAGAGAAAAAGATGATCCAATTGAGCCAGACGGTCAATCAAGAAGTTATAAATGCTGGGTAGGTTACTGGAATAGGTGTAGCAATGATATAGGTGGTTTGATGCAATTATTAAAAACTGCTTAGTCTTGATCAACATCAGTATGAGGCTTGAAATGCCAAGAGAATAAACCCATACTACCAATAAGAAAACAACAGGAGAAACCTCACCAGATTACCTTAGTCTATATCCTGAAATGCAGCAGACACCCCAGCATGCATACAATTAAGTCAATCTCTTTGAAACACACACCTAGTGAGAAAAAGTGATCTGTCACATGAGTGGTCTCCCGTTAATTAACTAATAAAGATCCAGCATATGAAACACAAGAGGCAAAAAACTGATACCCACTCTGAAGTTGACCAACAGTTGGTGGAAATATCTTGCGAGAAAAGAAGCTGGCCATGTGTTAAAATTCTAGGGGCTTTGCTGCTTGTTCATGAATATTAACACCTAAATGATAACTTCACAAGTTCAGTTTGTGAAATTTTTGCGTTGTCTGATGATATATATATGATTGATAATAGTATAAAGACTATTATCCGCAGATGAAAGGATCACTAGTGTTTGGTCCAATGCTTGACTAGTATCCCTCCTCAAATTACTCTAGATGTCCTCAGTAGGGATTTATTCCATTATCCTCCTAACTTGATCCACGCTCAGATCCTAGTTTATGGCCTTTCCTCTAGTGACACAAAGTTGGCAGAAATTCCCATCTCAGCTCAGCTTCTCTTCTTAGGATCCTCAATCTTTAATCTTTATCCTAAGAGTTCCCAATTAAAGCACACAGCAATAATTCCCTTGAAGATGAATAGAACTAAATTAATAATGAATACTGATAATTACTGTTATTCCAAAACTCTGGTAATTAATGCTTTTTTACTAAGTGAATTCTCAAGGGACTTTATAGTTTGAGTTTGGTGCCCAACTCTCAGTTGGCGCCTAAGCAATGAAATGGCAGCTGTTGATGTTGAATTACCTTTTGTCGTCTCATCATCAATGGTCTTCCCCATCCTGGTTAAGATCTTATCTTTAAACATCCTTGAGACCTAAAATAGAAAGAGTCAGAAAATGTGCCCCTGGTGTTTTCTACTTAATCCCAGCGAACCAACCATATTTGGTGAGTGCTCTGCTTTGTAATGGGACTTGTTACCCATTAAGGCAGGTCATGAACCAACTGATTGATTTGCTAGTTGCAGGCGACATCACTCGCCTCACAACTTGCTCCTTAAATTCCCAATCAGTCAATGATGAAACCCAACCGATCCCAATCAGTACACCTGATAGTTAATCATCAATCAACTATCAAATGCCCCCATTTTGTCAGCAACTCTGCTCAACGAGATCTTAAGCATTCATCTGGATTGATCCTCAATGGATCCAACCCAGGTGAATAACCTAAAATCCCCTAAACATTGTTGACCTAAAATTGGGGTCAACGGATATCCAATTCACTCGCTAGTGGGAATTATCCCCTAGTGACTCATGGTAATCTAGACAACTGAAAATGTGGGCAAAAATCCCAACACATCCCCCCTCTTGACTAGATTTCCAGTGAGAATAGGATCAGGACAGGTGAATATTGCTTTGTACACTAGGTCAAGTACTTCTTTGGTTCAAGTGGAGTACAGTCAATTGGTACTCAACGCTGCTCAGGACACCCTTCAGCATGTGGATTTCTTCCTCTTCCTCCTCGCTACCTCCTACTCAAAGCGTGGTCCTCACAAACTTTTGTCATGTTGGGTTTTTTGATTTACTTGTGATGATATTAATCCAAGGATCCATGTTTCCCTCTGTCAGGGCATATGAACCATTGTCATATACAAGATTCTTGGTCTGGCATCCTCAATTTTCTGATTTTCTCCTCATCCTTAACAGGAGACTCTTGCCATTGATGTTTCTTTTGTGACGCAATTAAGAATGCTCATTTATATTTTCTCTGGTTATTTTCTCATGTAAACTTCTTGGCTTATATCGTTCTTGATTCTTCTCTGGAGAGCCTATCTCATTAATTTGAGACTAAATTCTCTGAAATTAGAGCTCTATTGATTCTAGAGTGCATAATATTAACTATCATAAATATCTGACATCCCCCCTCTCATCCAGCTCATATGTCAAATTTGGAGTCCTGGTACCAACAACTGCTTGATAGCATGTCCAATAAAGACCTTCGGCTCTTCCAGCTGATGAGTCAATCTGCGTGCCAGAATTTTTTATGGTCCTCCCAGGACACATACTCCCATTCAAGTACCCATGGACAGTCTTTCTGTGGGATTGCCAGAAATAATATCTAACTCTGATGAACTCAGGTTAGAAATTGTCTCAAATAACTCATGACCAATCCTCCCCCTGTCATCAATTCCCAAATTAGACTTTTAAACTCTCCTAGATTTGGCTCCATTTGTGGAAACTCCTACTATCATTGTTGAACCTCTGAAAGCAATGCCCTCTGCTCTTGATCAATCGTTCCTCACTGGATCAGACTTGCTTCTGGAGTTCCTTTTTCCAACTTGGCCAGTGTTACAAACCAGCTGTTCTGTCAACTGAACTGGTCATCAGAAACTGCGAACAATTTGAGCTCCCCTATGAAGAACTGAGGACCCAAGTAACTGAATCTCTATCCATAGCTCTAAACACCTCCAATCTCAAAAACATTCTAGATCAAGACATTGCAGCCTATGCTCTTTGTTTTGCTTCCCAAGTTCTTTGAAGTTAAACCATGAAGCTTTCAGCCTCTCCTGGTTTCATTTACTCATTCTGCTTTCTCTTCCAAGAAGCTTGTAGACATCATCTACAGGATGCCATTTGCCCCCTGCACAACTATCTCATTTCTGGAGCGTCCTATGGGTATCTTCCCCTAATGGCTTTGATTGAAGGCATGATTTATCAACCCCCACCTAGTATCCCTTACTTAATGCCAGCCCATATGTACAATGTTCTTGAAGCCCATCAGCAAGCGCTAAGACCAATCTTCCAGCTCTAGTGCCATATCAGGATTACTCAGGGTTATTTGATGACTGCCTCTTTTTGTTCTGTTGCTTCCCTCCCCAATCTGGGGTACAAGTTTAGCAAGTACCAACATTTCCATCTCTCCTCCCCTAGTATTATTCTCACAGAGATCCGCCTTCTCTCAGCAAAATTTGGCTTCAAGTAGGTCTAGCCCTTGCTAGCATCCAATCTCACTTAGATTATGACATTTTGTTTACTCCTACTGAAATACATCCTCCCTCCCTTAAGAGGCAACATAGGTGGAATCATCCTGAATTGAGGATAACTAATAAAAAAATATAAAAATATATCTTTTTTCTGTGCGTTTTCAATAAACATTTTTCTTTTTCTTTTTTCTGCTATATTTTTATCAATAAAATATATATTTTTCTTATTTTTTATATGAGACTTGACCTTCATTTGGTTCAGCGATCCTATTTTGGACTTAAAAAATCATCAGTACATAACCATCTTAATGGTTCAGCAGTCCCTTGTGAACAATTATTTTATTTTTTTTATTGATCTACTTCTTTAAGTACTTAGCATGGACTCAATTCACTATCCTTCCATCTAAGATACTTTATGGAATAAGCGTCCATCACCATCTTGGCAATAATCACAAATGGACCTGACCACAATGCATCTAGTGTTTTACTTTTAAACCATGCATATTGCAATGAGCAACTCTTTCGCCTATTTGGTATTCTGATAAGGCTGATCAATTCTTATCATCCATCGTTTTTGATCTAGTCCTTTTCTTTAAGGTCATATTAAATGCTTGCAATTGCATTTTGATCAGGAAATTTTACAATTGGGTCAGGTACTGCTTGACACTTTTCCCCAATGTTGGTTCCACCACTGAGTATAAAATCGTTGGCAATGCGGCCTTCCTTCCAAATGGCAAATTGAATGGCGTTTTTCCTGTCATCATATGATAACTTATGTTGTGGGCATTCATCACCAAACTAAGGTACATTCTCCACATGGAAGTTATCCCTGAACCCAGCTTCCTTAGTGTCATGGCCAGCGTTCCATTGACCCGTTCTATCAGTCTGTTCATCTCTGGCCAGTAAGGTACAGAAACAACTTCTCTGATCCCCATTATTTCATTCAATCATGGGATCACATGAGATGTAAAATTCGTTCCATTATCGCTATGCAAGACCTGTGGGCATCCATGTCAGTATACTACTTGATCTAGGATAAACCTTGCAGTGCTTTTAGCATCTACTATTGCTAAGGCCTTCATCTCAATCCATCTCATCAGATGTTCAATCACAACTATGATGTATTTGTCTCCCCTTGTACTCATGGTTAATGGTCCAATCATATCAATGGACACCATATGTCAGGCAATTCAGGGCAGACAAGTCAGTATCCAGTCATGTTCTTGTGAGGCGAGTGCAACTAGAACTTCGCACAAAAAGTCAGATAATCTGCTACATCATAGTTGATGGACTCCTAGTAATAGTATTGGCAAATATGATTTGTCATCTTACCTAGGCCTCCATACCCTACAACCTTATGAGCAGCTTTAATGATAGCCAATCATTCTGATGGCTTTGGGACTAGTAATCAATTCCCATTGATCTTAAAAACTTGTCTATACATGGTCTCAGTGTTTTCCATCACTTTTCAAAGTGCACCTTGTATTTCTCAAGGCTCAATCCCAATTTCTCCTTTGACCATTCTCTGGAATATTTCATCTGCCTGCCAGTATATCATCTGGGCCATTATTAACCTTGATAAGCCATTTGCATTATGATGAAAAGCTCTTTAGCTCAGTAGACTATCTCATAAATTTAAGCCTGCAGCTTTAATGCCCATCGGGCCAATTGTCCTTCTGGTTCTCTTAAATTGTGAAGAAATGAAATGAAGAGTAATCTATCACCACTTTGAATTGCGTTCCATGAATATGCACCTGAAACTGTTTACAGGCGTAAATGACTGAAAGGCATTCACGCTCAGTCACAGTGTAATTCGTCTCAGCAGCTGAGAGTGTTTGGTTCACATATGCTACCAGATGTTCATTCCTGAGTTCATCCACTTGGCTCAGGATGGCGCTGATAGCCGTTAATGAAGCATCAGTCTGTATTATAAATTCTCAATTGTATTTGGATATTTCAATATTGGGGAATTTATTAGTTACTGGCATAATTAATTGAAAGAACTCTGGGCCTCTTCGCTCCAAAAGAAACTTTTTATGGACCCTTCAGTAAATGGAATAGGGCTCAGCAATTCTTGCAAGCAAAATGAATCTTTGATAGTATCCAACCATTCCAAGGAACACTTGGATATATCAGACACTCTTTGGTACAGCCATTAGCTCTATGGCTTCAACTTTCTGGGCTTGCGGCTGCAGTCCACTTGAGTTGATTACAAATCCCAGATATTCTGACTACTTTTGAAGATGTGGCACTTCCTCGGCTTAATCTTCAGGTTAGCTGTTGATAGTCACTTGAAAACTCCCTCCAAGTGATGTAATTGTTCAGTAAATTTCCTACTGAGCACATTTATATCATCCAAGTACACCAGGATGCATGACAACTTCAGGTCATTTAAGATAGCATCTATGGCCCTCTGAAATGTCACAGGCACATTGCATAGAACTTGGAAAATCCTAGTTGGTTGACACAGAGCCTGCGAGGTAATGATTGCACATTTCTCTTGGTCTCCTGATGGCAAAATGATTTGCCAATATCCAGATATCAGATCCATTGAAGAGAAATACTATGCTTTTCCCAATCAATATATTGCATTGTCAATTTGTGGTAGTGGATATGAATCCTTATTCAAAATCTTATTCAGCTTCTAATAATTGATTACCACCCAACTAAAGCATTCATTATTCTTCATGATAAGGATAGGGCTTGCCCAGGGACTCGCCAACGGAACTAGAAGCCCATGCTTCAATAGTTTTGTGATTCCTCCACTACTGTTTTGGACACCTTTGACCATCAAATCAGTCTCATTCTTCTTACAAAATTTCTTTGGTGTTGACTATGTGGATCACATTCCTTGCACATCCCAAATCATGGTCCCCCTGGGCAAATACTTCCCAATACTTTTTGAATAGCTTAAGCACCTCCTACCGCTGTCTGTCCTTCAGATCATAGAGTTGCTCTTGATTGACCAATAAATTAATAAAAACAGTCACCCATGCCAGTAATCCCATTTCATTGATGGTCCTAAAATTTTAAATATTTTTAAATTCAGCCTTCAGGGTTAAATGAACAAATGCAATGATCTGATTCTTTTCAATCTTCATTGGGTTTTCACTCAAATTCGCCAGGAGAACTCAAATTTCTCCATATATCAGCATAATTATTACAGGAGCCACCCAAGGCTCTACTATGGACTTCTTCCAGGGACTTCCCACTTCCCCATACAGCAGCTCAGGTATTTCCAATGTCAACCTCATGTCACCTATTATCTGTGATCCCATCGGTATGGTTCTCAAACTCTTATTTCTCAATGAAATTCCCCAATTTTCCAGGATTTTCGTTGGCATTTCTCATCACTTCTGAAAAACTAATTGGTATGGAATTGAGATAATGCTGTCATTGTAGATCAGATTGATAAAGTTAATTCTCCTATTTCAGTGGAGCTTACCAATCTTTCTGATAAACAAATAGCAACATCTGACCCAATGTGGTCAACGTACTATCCTCAAGGTTACATTTACCTCTTATTTTTGTAGAAGCTCCGTCCCAATCAGAATATCATAATTTTGGTTGGCCAAAACTATTGCTGGGGCGGATACCACTAAGGATCCAAATTGAAGTGTTAGAGCGCTATACGCTCCACAGGAGAGGTGGTTTTTGGCCTGGCTGTCCCATATTCCATCTTGTGTTCTAAATTGGACGAGGTCGTCATCTTCTTCACCAGCTTAGTTGAGACAATGTTGATGGGCGCTCCACTATCAACTGTTGCCCACATCCATACTTAATTAACTAGTATATCTATATAGTACACTAATATATTGTAAGGTTTCATTTACTGAGTGTATAACAGCATTAATTGACAAATTGAGAGATTTAGATTATTTGTGCTGATAGATCAGGAAACAGTTCCCTGATTACGCTAAAGGGGATTGACAGGTTTGCCTCATCTAATTTGACTTTGGCCAATTTTTCCAGATTCTCTGCAGCTTGAGTCTTATCTGCCAGTTGTCTCACATATGGCCAAGCAACTTCCTTAGTTATTTTGGGGTCAATCCTCTTCTCTCCAGATCTGGTTACTGCAATCACATCTAAATTGACCGCTTGATATAGTTGATCCTGCACATCCTCATCAACAAACAGATTACTAATGACAATTTCTTCATGTATAATAACAGGTGGAATGGGTTTATCTGCAGCTCTAGACTGTTTCCTGCCTAGGCCATATACCCTTTTCCAAACTTTTGTGTGGGTTTAGACTCTTTCACTTGGACCACATTGATCTATTACTTAGACCTCTTGCAGTTAACAGCAAAGTATTCTTTTCCTCCGCATTGGTAACATCATTTTTCTTCCTTATCATTCCGCTTGAAATCTTCAGGTTTATCTACCAGCACAGTTCAATTATTGGACTCCTTAGCGCCCTTAGTCCCCTTTGTAGGATTTGAATTTTATACTGAATTCAGTTTGAAACTTCTAATTGGAGCATCAAATTTCGCTCTTAACATTTTTACATGATCCACCATCTGTGAAGTGGTAATTTTGGTAGCAAACATGGAAGACATCATTCAATGTAAATTGCAATAGGGCCAAAGGGCCACTTGCAGCACAATACATGCATCAAAATCATCCAGCACTTTTGCTCCAACCAAAATCTGCGATATTGGTAGAAAAAATTGGTGAAACTTGCTAAGGATTCATCCTTTTGTAAATAAATTCCCATGAATTCTTGCTTGTACTTTGACATGTGCGTGGTACTTCTAAATTCTTTCATAATGGCCGCCTTGTCCTCTGAGTACAACCAGATTTCCCCCCTAGATTGGGCATCACCAGGTTCTGGCAATCAGTATCCAATTAATTCATCAACATCAGAGCCTTTTGAAAATCGTTGTAACTGAAAATTGTCATGTCAAATAATTGGAAAAACGCAGGGGCGTTATCCCAATGGAAAGTAGGTAATTTTGGCGTTGTTTTAAATCCTCTGGAGTTTCTCTAGCCACCACTCTTAGTTTGGCTTCTTGAATAACTTGAGGAGTGATTTTGTGAGCCATCTCCAAAATGGCTATGAATGTGGGTGACATATTTTTGAAATATTCACCTTCCCGACTAGAGTTTATGAGTATTTTTGGCGTTGGTCGCTGCATAGAGCTCATATTCACACTTTTTAATCTTCAACTCCTCAACTTTCTTAATCAGCCACTATATATCTGCACTGAATGCCTACAATCAGGTGTGATCCAATTTAAGCTCCAAAATCAAGAATAATACTTTTAAAAAAATTTCTTCCTTTTTCTTAATGAAGTTACTTTTCCTAGTAACTCATTGCCCAACTAGAAATATTTTTGACTCCTTACTTGATATTGGTAAATCTCTCCTCCAAGGCAGAGAATTCTCAATGATTTTCAGAATTCAAGGCGTTTTTGTTGACAGTTGCCAACTCCACCCAAAGTTTTCTTAACTTGTCCTTGTATGACATCTTGCCTTAGTTTAACCTACTTAACTACAAACACCTTTAGTGAGCACCAATTGTTAAATTTTAGGGGCTTTGCTGCTCATTCACAAATACTAACCTCTAAATGATAAGTACACAGGTTCAGTTTGTGAAATTTTTGCGTTGTCTGATGATATATATATGATTGATGATAGTATAAAGACTATTATCCGCAGATGAATAGATAACTAGTGTTTGGTCCAACGCTTGACTGGTATCCCTCCTCAAAATACTCTAGATGTCCTCAGTAGGGATTTCTACATTATCCTCCTAACTTGATCCACGCTCAGATCCTAGTTTATGGCCTTTACTCTAGTGACACAAATTTGGCAGAAATTCCCATCTCAGCTCAGCTTCTCTTCTTAGGATCCTCAATCTTTAATCTTTATCCTAAGAGTTCCCAATTAAAGCACACAGCAATAATTTCCTTGAAGATGAATAGAACTAAAATTAGTAATGAATACTGCTAATTACTGTTTTTCTAAAACTCTGGTAATTAAAGTTTTTTATTAAGTATATTCTCAGGGAAATTTATAGAGGGAATTCGGTTCCCAAACCTCAGTTAGCGCCTCAGCAATGAAATGACAGCTGTTGATGTTTATTTACCTTTTGTCGTCACATCAGCAATATTTTTCCTTTTCTTAGTTAAGATTCCATCTTTGGACATCCCTGATACCTAAAATGGAAAGATTCAGAAAATGTGTCCCTGGTGTTTTCTACTTAATCCCAGAGAACCAACCATATTTGGTGAGCGCCCTGCTTTGTAATGGGACTTGTTACCCATTAAGGCAGGTCATGAACCAACTGATTGATTTTCTAGTTGCAGGTGGCATCAATCGCTTCACAACTTGCTATTCATTCCCAATCAGTCAATGATGAAACCCAACTGATCCCAAATTGCTACACCTGATAGTTAGTCATCAATCAACTATCAGATGCCCAATTTCATCAGCAACTCTGCCCTATGAGATCTTAAGCATTCACCTGGATCAATCCCTGATTGATCTGAACCAGGAGAATTACCTAAAATCCCCTGAACATTGCTAACCTAAAATTGGGGTCAACAGATATCCAATTCACTCACTAGTGGGAATTATCCCCTAGCGACCCATGATAATTTAGAAGGTTGGAAATGTGGGCACAAATCTCAACACCATGAGAAGCGCAGCCTCCAGAAACAGTGGCCCCCATTGAGGCTCCCCACTCTTTCATAGTTGAACCACAATGTTACAAAAGGAAGTTTTCTAAAAAATTAGTTATAAAAAAATTTGGAAGGAGCTCTTCAGGAGATAGGGCAACTTGAGAATCCACCACGGGAAACTTATATATGGCAGGGGAATTGAGAAACCCAGGCAATGGGATAGAATTAAGGTAATGCATATTGTCCTCATGTAATTGATCTAATAAATAAGATGCTAACTGTACTAGCAAACACATCAATGTGGGAATGACCTTTTGCTTAAATTTACCAGTGATAGAAAGCGTGGCCCCAAGAATACCACTTCCAAGTCAAGTGGGTAGAAATGTCAGAAAATTAATATGACTGAGCAATAGGCTTAGAGTATTGCTATATTGGTTGGTTGCCAAATGAGCGACTAAGATAGTTCTATTAAATTTGAGATATGGAAGCTGATTGAAACCATTACTAAATTTGGCAGAAAATAAACACAGATATATTTTTCTTTTTAATAATACACTATCAAATATATTTTAAGAAATATAGAGTACATTAAAAAATTGTAGACTCTGGTGCATGCAAAATTGCAAATACACTCTGCATGAACCCAGTTAGAGACAGATGGGTGGATATAGCAATTGGTATAAGAACTGCAATGATGAGGCCATGAAGGGAAGCAGATATAAGAGTATATTTTATAAGACTAACCAGTAGTGCAGCTCTTCTGGCGTAAAAGAGATCTAAAAATTTTTATAAGATTTAGCAGTAGTGAGATTCTACTGCAAGTAAAGAGATATATATTATATGAACGCCTGTCATTTTGTTAATATTATAAAACATTTAGAGGACGGCATTCATCATATTGCCTTTCTGGTGCATCAAAGGTATCCAGATTATGTGCACCCTTCCACTGGAAAATATACATTTTAGACCATTATCTTTCAGAAACGCAATACCCATCACCACAAGACTTAATGGCTAGGTGTAATGGTAAGTCTTTAATCAGACATTAGCAGAATCCCTTGGATCCTAAAGTTATTAGATTAAAAAAAACATGGTGCAGCTGCATTCTATTGATATATAGTTGGGAAAAGTCATCTTTATGTACAAGCATAACAACTAATGGATGTTAAGGCTAGGGCTGGTATCCTTCCTATTGTAAGACAGCGGAATATTTTGCCCTAGTATCTTAAAGGGTCCTACTTAAAGTTAAATTAATTCTTAATTTCTTTATAAAATAGTTCACAGAAAGTAGAAATAATTATTGTGGGATATAATGATGTCTGATGAAGGAACTAAGAAGGGGTCAAATTGCAGTGGCAACAAACTGAAAGCTCCTAGTGATGTGGTTGCATTGAGTTTTACATTTACATGTTCTTTGCAATGGGTTATGTCCAGAGTAAAACTGAGTTTTCAATAGTTTAATTGAACTTATGATGGTTGGCGCACCACTGTATACAATTGCTTAACTTTAAGTTTATTTATATCAATATCAATTTAGGTATAAAAAAGAGTAGTAATACTTGAAAGGATTTATTATGTGATGTCAAGGTTGTCATCTTAGCATAAGTAGGTTGAAAGTCAATGATTTCCTGCGGACAAGGTGCATAGAAAACACTTTTAAAATAATTATTTGATTAAGATTTGGCAATAAAACATCATGTTTATTATCAGAAAACTGGCAAGGGTCAAGAGTTATTGTTTTGGTCCAGATTTGGGCTATTTTGTTTATTGGTAAAAGTAGATTACTCCTTTTTTATTATGACATGTCTTTTACCATATCTTCAAAATCTTCAAACTTCACCTAGTAATTTTTAGTTTAACTAAACTATAGGCTCACTCAAATGATAAGTACCTTTCTTACACAATTGTGAAAGACACTATCGTGAGTGTCATATTTTTCAGGATAAAGTCCATTCACCATAGTTGATTCCTTATGGGGTATTCAGGCCTATTTTGGAAATTTCAATACTCACGGTAATACTAGTTTGGTGCATCATATATCATGGTGCATTAGTAGAGGTAATTCAACACTGAGTTATGGTATCTCTTTATTTATAATAAGTAGCATTGCTTGTTATAAAACCTTATAAGGTTTGCAGACTTGATGTAAGGCAATATGAGCATCATAATGACTTAAGATTTTAGCCCTATACAACACTTGAGCCTCAAAATAAACAGCAGCCCACAATTCGCCAAGTTTTGTTTATCCTCCTTGAATGAAATGCTAGGGAAAACAGTTTTCTAATGATCAATAGATCTGACCTTCCATACTCTTTGATAATAATATCTTAAAAGTTTTCATAGATTATGCCATATTTCTAAAACATTAAAATCACCAGATCTTTGTTTTGGGTCCAACAAGTTCATCAATATGGCTAGCTTGTCTCTTTTATTTGCATCCTCATGGTATTTTTAAACAGATGCATAATTTTTTTGTACGTTTTAATTATTTTTTTAATTTTGACAGGCTTTTTTAGTATACATGATAATGGTTAACAGCCTTGCATGCCCAGTTGGGTCGTGGTGAATCTGCTGGGCATCTTATGTTGGAAGGTTGGTCTTAGAAAAAGATATGTCAAGTGTGATGGGGTAGCACATGTTGAATTCTCTGGGACATCACTATTAGGAGTTACCAGAGCGGCACTAGTGGGGATGCAGAGGGGCTGTTGGCGCTGCTAGATTATATGAAAGTAGAATCTTAACAGTAGTAAGTGTAGCCTGTGAGTTTTGTGCTTTGTCACAATCAGATTTTAGGTTTGACAAGTTATTTTTTATAGAGGAAAAACAGGGGCATTATACAATAAATAGTTGTTCATCCTCTGCAAATGTTTAGTTGGGCATAGAAAATGTAGCTTTTAAGTTGAGGTTTCCTTTAGTCAATTACTCTAGTTTTTGCCAGTGTTTGTGGAACAGCCCATGCAGGGAGTTAAACTTACCCATTGTTGGGATTCTCAATAGTTCAAATGAAGCCTCAACTTGGGGCTTCCAACTTATTTTATTTTGGGAAATCTCAACATATTTTACTATTAGTTATCTACCAATCAATGCTTTGTTGGGTCTAAAGCCCAAAATCATTAACTTCAGTTTACTTAGCAATATCCAAATTCAATTAATATTGGATGAACATGAGATAAATTATAATCAAATTACTCTACTAATCGATAATCCAGGCTGATAAACTCTAATGCAACTATTATTCTTACTGTAGGGAATGAAATCTTATTTCAGTTTAATCAACCTTATCTCTACTTTCACTTTATCATATAAGTATCTTTACCTATCGCCCACTTCTCTTTATCTTATAAAAGATTTAGGATAATTATTTCTAATCTAGTCCCAATTCCACCAGGGTATACACCAATCATTCCTTATATCCCTTATCTTATCATTTCTCATCTTAGCACTATTTAAGGTGCTGATTATTTACCTAATAAAATAACTTTTACGCTTCTACCTTTAATTAGGCTCTTTGTAAAGTTCACTCTCTTGTTTTTGTAACTCTGAACTGTGTGGTTAAGTCCCTAACTAAAAACTATTAGGACCTCTGAACCTGTTATTAAGGTTAAGTCCTTCTCTCACCTGTCCACCTCAGCAAGCTTTAAAGGACCAGCCTTCAGACTCACTGAAGTTCTGACACCCATATATTTTTAATATGAACTTAATAATTTGATAATACAACCTTCAGGTTTTGAGCCTTCACGGCAATTTATGAAACTTTAGATGGCATCTGGATTTGAAATCAAGTTAATACCAGAACATAAGAGAGTTGTCCAAGTTGGCTATCCATGGACTCACTGAAAATATTACTCAAATTTTAGTAGGGCGGCAAAGTTATTTTCTCATATTTTATATAGAACTTTCCAAAAAGTGACCCTCTAATAAGAATAAATGCTGCAATTAGGTTAAGGGCAATGGATAGTCTATTTAAAAGGTTTGGTGTATTACAATACAATTTATTTTTATTAAGACAAGATATTAATTATATAAAACCAGAATTTAACTTTGTGGTTTATATGATTATACTATATAAAATGTATCTGCTGAGTTTGAGGGATCATTTTGTCTTGTAAAAAGATTATAAGATATAAAATCTGCTTACAAATTATCAGATTTTAGTTTATATAATATATAAGGCTTACAAGGTTAATGAGTCAATGGCAACAGCACTTTAAATTTTTAGTTTTGATTATAATAAATTCTAGACAAGCCTAAAATCGTTCTCTTGTGTGACAGAAGTTGAAAATATACCAAACTAGGCTTGCTTAGTATGTCAAGGTGGTCCACGCCACATGACTCATTAACATAGATAACCCTACACTCTACCACCTTCTGACCCACTCTACTAACTCCTCTTAAAACTATTTTATTCAGTCATTACACATGTCCTCAGGTTCATGGTGGACAGGAAACCCCCAACCCCCCTCTCCATCCAATATAGCTGCTTAGGCTTACTGCTGTGGCACCATAATGGGAATCTTTTGTTTGGTTTTATTTGGCACCACAACTAATATTAGCGCGTGGACTCCCTCCTCTTGGGTTGGGCCCCACTAGTAATAAATAGATAGGCATAAATATTAAAATAAAATAGGCTTAAAACAATGGCATTGGGACATTACAACTAGTTATTTAGATTTACCAATTTATAATTGAGATGATGGCAAGTTTCTGTAAGAAGAATAGAGAGAATATGAATGACAAGTTTATGTAAGCTCATGGGTGAGGTAAAAGATAAGGTAATTAAAAGTGCAAGTATAAAAGGATGTAAGGGCAATGATAGTTAATAAGGAAAGAACGATATAGTTGATACTGGCGTGGCTGTAAGGATTAATCAAATTTAACTATAAAAACCATTTTTTAAAATAGATTAAAGTGAATGACAACAACTTGTATATTAGGGTTGATACAAATTTTAACGGGGGTTAAGATGGACTCAGATAGGGAATGACATATATATTGAAAATAAATTAAGCTAACAAAGCTTGTGCATATTGATCCTTAGTAGCAATCTAGTTATTAAATCTTTAGTATGCATCTAAATCTCTTCAAAGAATTTTAAAGTTATTACTAAACTAGAACCATTAAAAAGTTATAACATATTCTAGAAAAATGAGCCTGTTTTAAGGTCATGAGTTGCAGAACTTATAACTTTTATTGCTCTACAATAGTCAGAACTGTTTAATTACAAGAATCAGTGATTATTAATGAGCTTCAAAAGATGTGGTGCAGTAAATTTTTTTTAGAATCTAGAAAGACATATAAATATACAATATCTCCATAGAGTAAACAGTATTATTACAGAGGTCTTATAAAGAGGCTAAAAATTAGATTTAAATTCTATATCTTCATAAATATAGACATCAAGATCTTCTGGTGTTTTTTGTTAGACTGCTATATAAAACATTAAAAGCATTAAAGTACTTTTTATTAGGTTTTAGGAGAAGATTTTGCGTATTTAAATCTTTTTTATTTTATTTATTCGAGGCAAGCCGACCAGGGGACGGACATTACCGAAATAGAGAAAGAAAGTATCGACATGAAACCTGAGCAGGGTCAACTCTGTCGTAGAAAGTTTTTTTCACCTCCGGATCGGGACTCGGATTTTTCTGGTTACGTCATGGGTAAGGTTTTCGTGTTATTATACCTACTAACCGCCAATAGCTTCCTTCGGCTGGCACCCCGATCGATGTGCGAAGGGCGGGAATCGAACCCGCAACCTTCAGGTTGGTAGCCGTACGCCCTACCGACTCGCCTTCCACCCCCTCGTATTTAAATCTTTTTTGATATTTTAAATCTGATTCACGTTTACCTCAATTAAAAGAAAAGACTAGATTAGATTTTAGTTAAACATTCAGCCTCTGAGAATAAACCTTACTATTAAAATAATTGATCACTCAATTTATATTTTTTTTAAAAATTATCTGTAAGTCTGCTTCTCAATTTCAAAATAATCACACCTTTGAAAATAGCAAAATATGACAACATATACTAAAAATTTGAAGTTAAGAGGGCAATGTGCTTGAATAACAAATTTATAGAGCCTGAAATTTTTTACTAGATTTTACCTAAAAAATACAGTTTATAGACATGTGGTCCCCAAGAATTATCTATGCTCAGATATTATATCATAAAAGGTCTTAACATAAATTAGCAATCAAAGATACCCCAGACCTTCTGGTCTTATAAGACTTAAGGATTTCAGTCTTACCAGATCTATTATTGTTAAAGCGGTGCTATTTTTTGTATATAATAAATACAAAAATTTGTATCTGTTACATACGTTTACTCAATTTAGATCTGTACTAGTGAAGGATAAATTTTTGTGAAGATAATTTAAGTGTAAAATGTTTTTTTGCATGGGTAGTTTTCTCATTACTAAGCAATTTAGTAGCATTATGGTCTTACATACTAGTATTAAAATAATAAACTAGAAGATTTACTTTTCAAAAGGTAACATCTTTGTAACATATATTTTTTTAATTTAATTTTATTTTACATGAAAGACTAGAGAAAAAGATTTCTATCATACACTTAAACTGATAAAAGAATTTTTGCAAGGTATGCTAGAAGCCTGATTATCTTGATCTGCAAGTCATTTCTACCAACCTTTTTTTAGTACTAGTCTACCAACCTTTTCATCTTTACAAGTCTTGTTTAACATGCTATAGTTAGAGCATACTTTAAACAATATAGAACTTCTATAATATATTTATTAAGACAAGCAAAAAAGAAGGTAATTACCTTTATATTAAAAGACCTAATAAGAAAAACTGCATCAGGATAAACAATACATAAAATAGATGAGGCATATTGAAACTAACAGTTTTAAACTTATGGGGACTTTAAGTTCTACACTAGTTATGACAACTAGTATAAAAGAATTGACAAGCATGAAAATGTTGCTGTCCACTTGATAAGTATCAACATATAACTAAGAAGGTCTTTTATAAACCACAAAACCTTATCTTTTAAATTAAAACATAATTTACAATTGTAAATCCAACTTATAATTAAAGCTAAAATGAAAGTATACTTACATATGCAAGGCAATTTACTAATTCAAAAAAAACTCTTGGTACAAGCTAACTTTTTTACTAGCAACTTATCTTTCATCCTAATTTTTGTATTTTGTGACAAGAAAAGATCCAATTATTAATTTTTATAAAAAATAAGATTAATAACAATATTGCTTATATAATATTTTAAAACAAGTTTTAATAAAATTAACAACTGATTAAGACTTTGCTTTATATCAAGATTTATATTTTTATTGATAAGCTTTTGTATTTTTTGTCACATTATTTTTCTTGTTAAATAACAGATCCATATTTTCTACTCAATAAAGCTCTTTATGTAGTAATAAATATTAGTTTAATGTCTTGACCTTAGTTTCTATGTATTTTTATTATTTTACTTGGCTATAGCCTATAATTCGTTTGTTCTGAGGCTCTTTCAATTTGGCTTAAGTATATGCTAATGATATCTAACATCCTCTAATAAATGTAAATAAACTTTTAGAACTATAATCTTGTATAGAATATATGAACCTCTTAAAATTATAAATAGTTTTTGATAAATTTAGCTATTAGACTAACTTTAATATCTATAGGTAAATGAATATGATATAAAACTGTGGATATAGCTTTTGCTTAAATATTAGTAAATGAAAAACAAATTAGCATCCTTTTAAACAATAGACCCATAAGTAAATTGTATAATTATATATTATTTTTGAACATTTGTATATAATAATTTAATATTTTTATTTTAATATGTATTCTACAAGTATAGATAGGTTTTTAGACTTTAAAACCATAATTAAATTTATAATTAAATTAAATGAAACCAATTTTTACTAAAATACTTTAAAAAACATGCTCCAGGTAAGTCTTTCAAACTTTGATTAAAAAAGCTACTTTTTAGCTTAGTTAGGATCCTTATAGCTTATACTATAATAGATAAGTGATAGCCCAGAGTCACGACAAATATACTATTTTAGCAATCATGGAAACACATTATTTACATATTTGAGTTGGGCTGCCCTAGGGATAATGCTGCACCAATTAATGAGGTAATGGAAAATCAAAATCAACAGTTGATGTTGGTTTTCCACTTTGTAGATGCTCTAGTGCTTTTTCTTAGAATTTCTGGCAATATTACTATACACAATAAGCAAAGTATGTAGAAAATATTTTAATTGTAGATAATGTTTTTCTCAGACCTCCTCCGTGATACAAGTAATTTAGACTTTAAATTAAAATAGCATTCATATAGTATAAAAATATTTACTGAAAAATACCTTATTATTATTTATAGTATCATAAAAATTATGGGTAAAAGGAGAGATGTTAGAAAATTTAATAAGAAAATTCTTTTTTGAGTCAAATGGAGTGAAGATAATATAGCTCATGTGATAATAACTGATAATTTAAGTAATGAGTTATGTTAGATTAATCCCAAAATAATTCACTAGAAAGGTGGTTTCATAATTAATTTGTCTTTTTTACTTGTGCATAATTTGGGTATAGTCATTAAGATTTTATGGCAATTAGAAAAATACATATAAAAATAATTATGGACCTTATATAAATAGGTCCTGTGGCGCACTGCATATTTAATGATAGGTAAGACTCTAAGTAAATTAAAAAGAAAAACCCCAAGTCAAGGCTTTAATCTTACTAGGGCAAAGCCTAACAGAGCCCCCTCCAAGCTTCAACTGTGGGTGACAATTGCTTTGGCCAGAACATTTGTCAGCATTTGAAGAAACAAAATAATTGAGAAATTTAGGGTGGAATACCACCTTGACCTGATTGATGGGGAATTTTGAAATGTGTAGACAAATGAGGGCGTGAATATCATGAGAGTGGTGAATGGTCAAGTTAAGCCAATTGTGTGGTAGCTCAATGAGGTGCAAGGGATAGAGCAATCAAGCATTGAACAAAGTGGCGCATATGATGGATGGCAGAATGCGCTTGTTTAAGACCATTTCATTGAGGAAGGGAAAAAAATAACTGATGTGATCATATTTATAGATATGGGCATTGTTCATCTTGCTAATGGGGGGTCAATGAAGATCTGAGAATTTCCAAGGTTCACTTTGCAAGGTGAGTTATTACAATCAATATTTTTTTGAGAAAATATAGACAGAATCATTGCAATATGGTACTTTTAGTAGATAATATCAGGAGTGAGCAGAGATCTCATATATTTTGGCACACTTACAAGCTCAGCCTGGTACTCTTCTTTAGATTTGTATGTACCATTTGTGACTTTGTACTTAAAGGCAAGAAAGAGAGCTAAATCATAGAATGCAGCATAACAGAGAACTGGGATAGTGGTACTGAAGTCAAATGACAACCCAATATTGGCTTTTCATAATGAAAAACTCCAAGCGCGCCTTATCCTTTTGTTTAGTATAGAAGCTAAGGAGGAGAGTGTGGTCAGAGTTTGCAAATTACTGTTCATGAAATTTTTAGAGATAGGTGAATAAACTTATGTGGCAAAACTTTATCAGCTCTTTTGACTAATTAGGTTTTCCATCGCCCCAAGGCTGCAGCAACAGCATTATGCATGAAGAGCTCATATGAGATGTGGGTTGGGGAGGCTCAGTGTATGGAGAGATTGTGTTGCAATGGTGATGAGATGTTAGAGTAATATAGAAGGCATTTGGAGCATTCATAGTGGTAAAGTGGGGTGGCAACCATAGAGGGCACAGGACAAACATCAAGCTTAGGTTCAAAGAGCTTTAACTATTAAGTTGAGCACATCAACCAGCAGTTACACGTTAGGGAAGGAAACAGGTAATAATGGATGACAGAACAGAATGAGTGAGGCAGATATTATGAGGTGATAGCATAGCATGTGGGTTAGAAACATCTTAAGCAAACTTGCTAATGGAGTTAAACACAACAATGCAGATACTAGGAGAGAGGGCAAAAGTAGCTCCCATTTTAAACCATAAGAAAAATTTCTAATGACATTATTATCAACAAGATTAGTGGTATGAAGGCACGCAGTGATTGTGGGGAGGCTTTGGTTAGTTTTGAGGCTTAGATTAAGTAACTCCATTGAAAACTTTGAATTGGCAGCAAGTATTATTGGTTAAATCTTCAGACTACTGAATTATGCCAACTTGGTGATGGATTGATTTATCATTATGAAACTTGAATCAGATAGCTTTGCCTTAACCTAATCCTGAGGCAATAATTGTCTGGACAATTGATTTTTGGGCTAAACTATGTTAATTGGTTTTTTTTGCTTTAGACTTTAAATTTAGTGATTTAGTTTCAAACTGATTCTGTAACAAAAGCTATTGGTTGGACATTAAGTTTTAGATTTATATTTTATTTAAAAATCTCAACTCCCCAATATCCAACCGATTTTTTTTTTTAGTACTAGATAATATCCAACCGATTTTCATGTGATTAATCTCGTTAAATAGGCTTTACTGATTAACTATCAGGTTAGTCTGAGTCTGTAAATTATCATCGAATTATATTGGTTGAAAAGTTTAAAAATTAATAATCAAAGTGGAAGGACATTTTTATCCACGTCATCTAGAGGTGCCATCAAGGTTGGTACTTAAAGTTGGAAGTATGCTGGCAACTTCTCAAAACTATCTTGAGTCATTAAAGTTAGGTTATAGGTTTTAAGTTCTCATCATCTAAAGTGAAACCTAAAATTGTCATTAAAAATTACGTTATTAATATCAGTAAAATGTTAAGTTCTAATAGGCTGATGAGGGAAAGTGATTCAGTCATGGAGACCCTTGGATTAGCTGATCCTAGCAGATTTTCATGATTTTAGGTAGCTTTGGTAAAGGAAAGGTTTTGGCAGCAATATGTAAATTTAATTTTTTGCTCAGATGAGATATCCATCTCCGCTTTTCTGTGTAAACTGTCAAAATAGCTAGAATCCTTATAAAACTTGTGGTTACTTTGCTTGGTGGGTTTTCATCCACTATAATATCTGTTAATTTGCTTGATTATTTTTTAACTCTTTTTCTTCAGTAAGGGGCTTCTTGTCCTTGTACTTTTTTGGAGCGCTGATTCAATATTCTGTGGTACTTCAGCAGATAATTAAATTACAATATTCTTGGTGAAGATCCATTTAAGAAAAGGTTTTTTTAAACTTTTGAGGCTCATTTAAGAATGAGTATTAGTCTTCATCATTCCAACTATGACATCTCAAAGTGTATGTTAACTAATTGACATCTTTGGTGAGCTAGATCTTTTCTATTATAGAACCAATTAAGATCTTCCTAAGCATATATGTCAAAAGTTTAGGTTGCTGTTGAGCAAAGCAGATCAGATGTCTTTGTTCCTTCTGGCAACTTTTTTTACATAAGTCATTCCATATAGCCATGATGAATTCAAGAAGGTTAAGCATAAATTTCATTATGTGTTGGTAGTTCATGGTGTGAAAAAATGTGAGCTTGTAGATAACCACCATCTTCCCAGCGTAGTGTGGTATAGAGGGGATTGCATTTTGGTGCGTTACACTAATCAGGTTAAAAATAATATAAATTAAAGTGCGCACCAGTTTTCAGGTTTCTGTTTGGTAGTGTAACGGATGGTTCTTTCCATTAGTGGACAAAAGTGTTGGGTAACACCAAGCAGGCATAGTCCACAACCCTGAAAGCACCCCAGAGAAGGCTCTGAATGGCCACATACTACTATGTTTTGGTTAAATCATTCTTTGGAGAAGAGTTAAAATGATACTCAACCCTAACAGAGCTCCCTGACCTAGAAGAGAAATAGGAGGGATTCCACCAAGTGACTAAGTTCAGTCTCATGAATCATAGAGAAGGTGTTCACCATAGTGTATTATGTCCAAATAAATAAACAATAGAAGGGTTTTATAAAGATAAAGTTTATTGAGCAAAAACTGTGGAAATGCATAGAATTGAGAGATGAAATCTACTCAATTCTTATTTATAATAGGCATAATTAATGCTCTAAACTTGTTTAAGTCTGATTTATTTTATGCTGCAATTGTGAAAATAGATGATTCAAAAAAATATGTAGTAATTTGCTTATAATTCTTAAGGAATCTAAATGTCATTGTTGGTAAGCGCACCCAAATGTTTTAAATTGTAGGAATTTGGTGCAAAAATACCAAATTTAGGCCCTACTTTACAAGCTCAACCTTTGGGTTTCATTTGAAGTAAATTTTGAGGAGTTAAATTGATCAATTTTGATTTATTTATATATCTGTTCTCTTGGCAAATCCTTCATTTTGGAACCACTATAATGAGGGGTTCATCTTTATTATAACTGCTGTTATGGTCTGGCATTAAGTTTAAATTGTGATTTAAATAAATTTGATGGATGAAGTTTGAATCTGGCTTATTGTTCAAAGACATATAGTAGCCTTCATTTAATACACTTGTGGCCAATTCTGGTTTTTTCCTATAATAATATTATTATTTTTGTTTTTGTTAGTATTATCTCTAATAGAAATAATGTGATGGTCAGAAATGTCATGTACCATCAAACGTAGCTAATTGCTGGTGTTTGTTCTTAAAAAGCTGACAATATTATTATCTGCAGTATGCTTAATATGTAGCTATATTAACATATTGGAGCTAAAACTTTTGTTCAGACCTGCATATGAGTTACACAGATAATTTGATTTTAAAATAAATTAGCAATTATATAATATATAATAAGTTTCTATTAAAATAATTTATTATATTTAATAATATTATACAAATATGGGTTTAAAGAAGATATGTAGTTATGAAATGGATTCATAAAAATTCTTCTTTATAGTCAAATGGAGTGAAGATCATATTGCTCATGTGATAACAAAGAATAATATAAGTCATGGTGAAATTTTTCTCAATCCCATCAGTAATTTACTTGGGGGTATATTACAATATGAATTGTTATTTTATTAATTGCTCATGACTATGGTAAAATTATTAAAATTGCATAGTATTTAATAATATATATTAAAAATAAATATGGACCTTATATAAATAGGTCATTTGGCGCACTGCATATTTAATAATAAGGAAGACTTACAAGTAGATGATAGATAATTTGGAAACCCTAAAACAAGGCTTCACCCTCATTAGGGCAAGGCCAAACAGGAAAAGAGGATAAATACCAGCAAAGCGCCATGTACAGCATTCTGTTAGGCAGTAACTCCATGGACTTCTTTGCTAATCACTATCTTGGTTTGAGGCATTGGTCTGCAACGCCAACAAAATTATATATTTTCTCCTATTCAAAGCTCATTTATTGAGGAACAAACTTGGGAGGCAGTGGTCATTGGGTCCATACTATACCATTGGGACATCCTCCTCTCATAGCAACACATTATTTTTAAATTTTTAAATTTATTGTGGGGAAGGCCAACCATGGGATGGACACTTCCGAATATGACTCAGGAAAGACAAACTTAGTACCAGGGGAGGCACCCCAGAGAAGCGATGCTATCTCTCTGTTGCCAGCGGGAACGCCACTTATGGGGAGGGGGAGGGAACGTGTGAAGGGGCCGTAGCCACTATTGAGCACATGTGGAGGAAGGGGTCTGATTTGATGAACCAGACTGGGAACCAGGAGGAGACCAGCTGTTGGCAACGCGGTGGGAGGTATCCAAACATCCACGCTTGAAAGTGGTCCACCAAGTGAGACTGGAATCTGTGGACTGCTTCTGGGAGGGTGGGGATGGAGCCAGCGATGGCATCCAAGACAATCATGTGGATAGTCCACATGGCGATTGCAACCACCAGAGCATGGAGGGAGGGTGGAAGGGGGAGGCCATTGATGAAGCAAACATATCTCTTGACAGACTGAAGGGATGCGTTTGATCCTGGCCCAGCAGACGTTGAACTTCACGCCATATCACTTTAGAGGTGGGGCACTTCTCCAGGCGGTGGAACAGCGTTCCATACTGGCCACACACGACACAGGATGAGTGTAAAGTGTTTGAGCGCTCAGCTGTATGATACACCCGCCTCAGGCAGCGCCACACATGGGAGCAGACTTGAGGCTGCAACAGAGGATGGTGTGCGTATTTCCAGATAGTCTTTTGGGTCTCCGTGGAATAAGGGATGTCCATCATGTCCAGGTAGTCCACCCTGGATAGGACATGGGGTCGATTGGGGATCACGCCATCATGGCTGGGTAGCCCCTGTACCTCTTGTGTGAACTGAGGAGAGGGGCGGCCTCTTCAGGTTGTATGTCTGCTAATATGAATTCTCCACTCTGCGCTTCACATGGAGAGTAGGATTCATTTGTAGTGGGTTTTAGTCCCATGAGGACCTGTGGCCGATGTGTATGATGCGAGGTATTTCATCAG